>AFRD01000176.1:0-64686 GCA_000222875.2 Periglandula ipomoeae IasaF13
GAAATAATTCACCGAAGGGCATCATCGCCTATCCTGGAGATACAGCGAGTGTGCCGGCCCGCTTGTGCGCCGAACCGGTGTGTTAGCTCGGAAAATGGAAGCTTCTGAAGTGGCTTGGACGCTTCACCGCAGCCCAAGGCGACAGAATGCCGGATTCAGGTCACATCTGGGTGGCCAGACTATTAGATGATGTTGTCTGTCAGATGTCGACTTCCTTCGAAATTGTGACAGATCAAGCTGATCAGCTCCTGCAACTTCTTGGTGTAACAAGAGGTTAGTTTCTTATTTCTTTCGATTGTTTACTTTTGCCCGAACTGCCGAATAGGAATTATGTCGGCGAGGCTGCATGATTCGAGCTTGTAATCAGTCCTAGCCCTCGCAAATCGACTTCAAGATGCAGCGTGGATGATCAGCTGTAAACTGCTAGTTGTGGATGCTCCTGTAAGTGCCCTCGAAAAGTTGTTGCACATTTATTCTCGGCTGATCACAACCGCCGGAATCGCATTGCATCTGCAGCAGTCCGGCGCAAGCAGAGAAGGGTTGCTTGTTATGAAACGATGAGGTTGCATCCAAAAGAATGTATAAACGCACTTGCATGTCCGACAGTCGCTAGCAGTCAATGCATTGTTCATTACCTCCACGGACCACCTGGCAGGTAAGACCACACAATAGGGATGCATACTCGTGGCATTCGCGAAAATCACGTCATCAACATTTGAGCAACCAATAACGGGCCAAAGCTCCTGGTAATGGCGGCTGTTGACTCGAAATCCAATAGTGAAGCTGGCTTGGATATCCTCAGAGGAGAACTCAAAAGCCGATGTGCAGAGTAAGCAAACACTGTGGGCAGTCCTGCAAGCCAGGGGCGGTTAAGGCGGGTGTATGCGATTGTGGTGTTATCAACGCAATATTTCCGAGTGGTCAACATCAATCGCGTAACCCAAACATAGATACGGAGTACTTTACACGTATCTGCCTCCATCAGTGGCCCCCTCGGTTGACAGCCGTTGTCCTCCGTCCTTGTCATCGACCGTCATACAGTGCGACCGGCTGAGCAAGCTGCCATCTGGAGCGTCGCAAATTAACGTTTCGGCGGCTAGTCGACAGCCTTGTCAACTGGAAGCATGTTGTAGGTCTATTTCCAAGGGCAAGGGGCAAGCCGCCGGAGCCTTGGTGGGATTTGCTAGAAGAGCCTTGCCGACTCCATGGAAAGAGGCTGAATGAGTTTGGACACTCGGTGAATTGGGAGGTTGTAGGCCAATATTGCACAGGCCATAGCAGCTTGGCTGCGGTTTGAGGCAGAGATGTTCGATGGCTGATGGTTTCAGTTCTGTGTATTGTCAGGCAGCAGGGTTCAAACCATCAGTCAACCTCGCCAAGGGTGCATGCGCGAATAATATGGCTGTGGCTCGCTACGCATGATCTGGGAAGGAGCATCGCACGAGGCTAGTCGGCCTACCGTTCCTTCCTGGACAAGCAGACGCCTTCATTTTTAAAACACCAGGGGCTACAGACACAACATTCGACATCGACATCGACATCAGCAGCAGCAGCGGTGGCGCCGGCGACCGTGCAAGCTGTCTGTTTCGAACAGATCCGTCAGGTTACTTCTCGGCCTAGTGCCTGACACCAGGTTTCGTGTTTTCGGGACGTATAATGCAGTGTCTCTTGGCTATGCTGTGCTGTCATGCCAGCCCTCACTCCGAGCTCTGCAGTCATATTCTCTCAGATGCCTTCGCGGCGACCAGCTTATTACATTGAAACACAATTCCCCCCTCCCCCGTGGCAAAGTCGCAGAAAAAGGAAAGGAGCTTTTGAACTGCTTGGGAAGTTCTGTGGGCCAGCTGATCACAATCCCAGAGAGTAGTTCTCATCCGCACCCTGGTTCAACAAGGAAGTCGGCGACAAATTTCGCACACTTGACGGAGTACAGGGACTGCCTCTAATACGTGTTGCAGATTCATCAGCTGGTACTCAGAAGCCTGATACAAGTTCAAGATATGCCCGGAAAAGCAAGAATTGGATATTACCGGATGAAGACCATGAAGACAAAAAGAAAACATGGGAAGGAAAGTCAGGGAGCTTGCGTGTCAGCCAGTCAGGCAGCTTCGAAAACAGGGTCGGCTAATGCCACAAGGATCTAGAGCAACCTCGCGCGCTACTTGGCTGAAGGGCCCGTGCCAACCTGTGCCTTGCAGCCAATCTCACATAAATTCGATCTGGCACATTTTTCTGGTAAATTTTTCACTTGCGGGCGTCGACCGCAATTAATTGGGCTGCCAATTGTGGATTTTGCGGAAGCTCTGGGCGGAATACGCTTCTGATTTTTCAGCAGCTTAAAGTGCGCGACCAAAGCCTCACAGCAGTCATCTCACTTACCCGACTGCGCTTGGACGACGCCAAGGTGTTCGAGCAGAGAAATTCGAGTGTGCCCAGCATTCTGCCGAAAGCAATGTCCTCGACGTGGTTCAATGCTTGTTGCTTTAGATCAAAACCAGCCTGTCGGGTCGCAACCCCTGGATGTCCATCGAGGTTGCGCCCCGTAGGTGGCGAACTAATGATTCTGGGAATCCTCGCGATGGCGTTCACTTACCGTTCTCGATCTCACTACTGGTGCAGCGAATTTACGCTACCATACCAAGGAGACTCGCTTTAAATTTCTGGTGTTTTAGCATACAGCCAGTCACATCGCATGCCACTCAGCTCCTGAGTTCCGGGGAACTGTACCGGGTCCCGCCAGCCCGGCACGCAGGAAAAGCTCCCCGGAGGTGGTCTGTGTTGGAGTCCAGCGCGATTGGGTCTTCGTCGTACTGATGACGACATGAATGGCCAGGCTGGTCAGCACGATGGCCGGATAGGGACGAGTCGCGTTTCCGTGCCAGGCTACGCCACCCAAGCAAGAGCCGCCGCGACCTAGATTATATTGATCACGCGGCATGATGGATCAAGCGGTGAGCGGATTCAACCCCTTCGACACCGACAACACGGTCCCGTGTCCAAGAGGAGCACCTATTGTGCGGAAGGAGCGGCTTTTTGGTACCAAGGGAAAACTGCATGCGGAAAGCGGTGCAATTGAGTCCTGCAATTGAAACGGTTCGGTCCTGTGCTGATGGGACCCTGCTTGCTTAACAATGCGCATACGCTTCTGGTGTATCCGTATCGTCGGGTTACCAAACATTTGCCATGCTCTCGAGGGCTGCATGACATGCATGATACAGCATGGGGGATAGGATTCTTGTACACATCGTATTTTGGAAATATTACACCAAACAGAAATGTTGTCGTACGCATAATCGCGCTGTGAAGACTCACTCCCTGCATCTCGCCGATTTTTCCCTTGTTGTCAAGGCTTGTCGACAATGGAACGAAAACGCCATCCATACTATTCATTGGGGTCACAAGCGGGTAGAACGCTTCTGATCGTTTGCGTCTATCGAGCGCTTGAGGAGCCTGCCCGCCGTCGAATGATGCTCTGCTGTGGCACAAGCAGATTTCATGACTCAATCGCGTCGTCCTATCGCGTGAAAGGACAGTCAGCGAAGTTTTGCACGCCGTGGATAAAGGCAATGGGTGAAACCGCGTGCGTCAAGGTGTCGGCGGCTCCAGTTCGCTTTGAACCCAATTTGATTACATTGAATCGCCAGCCCAACCAACGGTTGGAATCAGGAGCTACTTAGCCGGTACTTTCACCATTTGGTGGAGCCGGCAGCAATTCCGGCAGTCTTCCGCAACGTCCCAGAGCTTTGGACCAGTTAGCGGCGCATGGATCATTCAACAGACACCCACCTCTGACACAAGTTAGATCGTCCAGGGTCTGCTTGGAACGCACCGCTGTGAGGTATTAGTCCGGGGAGCCAGGAAGCCTTATTAGAGAAGCTCTGCTTGTCCTTTGCTGCTCTGATCATAGCTAAGGTGGTTCCAATCGGAACAAGTTGCGGAAGAGTGAGCCACCCCTTTCTTCCGAACAGATTTTCATGCTCGAGCCGGTGTCACCGCTGAATCCAAGCTGAAAGATAGACGTTTCTGTCAAGAGATGCATCCGCCTAGAAGCATCATGCATGTCTGGACAGGCTCAATGAACATGCTTAACAGGGCAACCCCAGACGCCGCCACATGGCCGGCTGAGTTCATGTCTTCCTCAGCCAGCTAAGCCGAAACGGCTCCGGACCCGCGGGTTCGGTACCTGGGAAAGGAGAGGCCGTGGACGATGTCTCGGTCTTTGCTCTCAGTGGGTTTTTGGGGTAATGCTTTTTGACAGCTCACGAAGGTTCAACACCGGTGAAGGGGTCGACAGACGCCACTCATCAAAGGCCGCTGACACAAATCCGGGATGGCGACGTTGTTCCTGAAAGACAACCCAATGAGGCGTAGTCCAGCTGGCGCGAGTAGCCATTCGTAATGGCCAACCATCAGCCTTCACACGTAAGACTGAGGCTGGACTCGCTGGAAATGGTCATGGTCTCACAATCCAATCAATTAATATCGGGTCTTAAACCGGCTCCGGGGAGAGCATGACTCGGCTTCTAGAAAGGTAGAAGCATAGCTTTGAATTATATGATGAATGGTCCTTTTGCCTCTCCAACACCCCTCACACAGCATGTCTCTTGGTGCATGCTGTACGCATTGTTGCGCGTATCAGGCATACGCTGCAGTTGCGAATCCTTGGAGATCTGAGGTGCCAATGAGATCTCTCTCTGTCTCTGTAAGGTCCTCGGGCTTGTCCAACGAGTCCTCCAAGCTATCGCGCCACTTTACTTTCCGAATCTCGAACCAGAAGAACGGGGGCTTGCATTGCGATGTGCAAATAAAATTGTTGGATCAAAGTTGTAAGTGTTCTCATAAACGATATGGCCCGTAATAGTATTATGAGTGCCATTTGATCTGACTGCTTCGTTATCAATGCAACAAGACGAATCCATCCTCCCTATTGGGACAAACGGCAAAGAACCTCGGAATCAGAGACAGAACTGTGCGTCACTAATGCGTCACGCAAGGTGTAATCAATGGCTTGGGTTTCACAAACGAATCTTCCCAGGTAGTGCTCTCGACTGTGTGTGCTCCTGTCACTGGGAAAATGATCTGGCGCAAGCTACTCCGTACAACCAGTAGATCTAAGCGACAGGTTGAGATAAGGACATTCACTTTCTGCAGCGTCTCACACCAGAGCAAAGTTCTCAAGCATGCAGGCAGCTATCACTGCTTTGCCCAGCGCGTCGAGAATCAATACCTGAATACCAAAATGAACTAGTCACTGCAGCAGTGCTGGTGTGCCAGTTGTGATATAGCAGCTTGCATTCGAGTCATCTAGCCGGCCGTCCACAGCATCTTTCTGGCCAGCACGCCGTCTGATGACGGACTCCGCAAATCACACGTACAGTCTTCACGATGAAATTGGGCTTTAGGATCATACGGTGCCTAGATAATCACCTCGCCATGCTTGCACCTGGGATTGGGTACAATCACGAAAGCCTACCTAGATCGGTAGTGGTCAGGCCATTGCGAAATTTCTTCTTCGCGACAGGCACTGGCGAAGTGTCGCACAGAAAAGGATGAAACGGCGTGAAAATGCCCGTTATACATGGCGTGTTATTGGCCAGGTCCAAGCCCAGAACGTATGTACGTGAAACAATTTGGGGGATAGGGAAAATACCAAAGAAAAAGAAATTCGGCAAAAAGCAAACACGCCTTGTCGATATCGATGAGCTCCACGACCTCGACTTCAGCTGTGCAGAGAACGCCGCTAAAGTCAATTAAGGCGTCCACCACTCATTCCATGCCCCCATGCCTCTCTGAAAAATCCAGGCGCGCACGCCCCCCTCCCCGGTCATGATCTACGTGGGATGGACCAGTCCACGCGTGAACCAAGCACGCAAAAAGTCCGCGACCATGGGACACCACTCATTTCCCCACGAATCCACGATGGCCTCAATTTTTGGTACCCACTGCCAGTGAGGGTTTCCGAGACGAACGCACACGACAGTACGATCATGACGATCAGCAAGTACGACTGAGTGAATTAGGTCACTGTCGCTCACATGATCAGGCCCGTCGAACCAGACGAATAAAATTTGTCCACGCGGGGACACTGAGTCTCTCGACAGTGAGGAGCAAGAAGAAAAAGAAAAAAAAATAGAATTGGCATCTTATGTCAAAAGGAGTCATACTATGTGCTGGTGGCCTCTTGCTTTTGTCGCTGGAAGCGTGGGTTGGGTTGCCTCGTCACCGCCATGGCTCATGAATAGCATTGCTCTCCCACCTCTGGCACAGATTGACCCCTCAGCCCCCTACCTCTCAGATTGATGTGATGATGACGATGGCGCAAAAAAGAATTAGGAGACAGAAGCAATGCCTGTCTCGCGACAAGCAAGAAGACGAGGTACCTGGCAGGTACCGGATGCCGGTTCAGCATGGACATGGCACTCGCCGCCATCTGGCATCTGGCATCTGCCCCCTCCCACCCTTGCCTTCTTATCCTGGAGTGCCTTTCACCATCCGGACATCAGCCTTGGCATGAGCAAAGATTGACAAACTGGTGACTGGATGGCTCCCCGACAGACTGGACAGGGGCGCCATCGGCTCATGTTTCCTTCTGTCTGGCTCGCCCCTGCAAGCTACCCAGGTGGCTAAGTTAGCCTTTTGGTGTTCGCTGTCCGTCCATACGGTACAAGTATTCATATTCAGTTGTCCACGCCCCCCCGGCACTAGATACAAGGCTAGTTGGGGGTTTTGTAGGAAAATGCCACCCCATGCACGGCCCAATGCTGTGCCCCTGATCTGGGATTGGCCGCAGGGCTCGTCGCCGCATCGCCTTGTCTGACGGTGTTGGCTTAGGAGACACCCACGACACCGTTGAGGACGGAGAACGGAGCAGAGGGGAGCTCAAAGACTCAGAGTTTGCTCTTTTGGCTCATGTCACCGCCCGTTTCTATCTGGTGCCAGACTTAGCCCAACCTAATGGGTACCGAAATGGTCCTTGTTCGCTTAGTATCCCGGAGAGGGCGGGGACTCGCGCTTTGCACCATGACTTGTTTCTTTGCTTTCCAGATTCCATGTACGACAGGAGCCGGCTTGGTGTTCTTATATGTGTATCCACTCCCACTCTCTCTGATACAGCTTATTTTCCCTTTCCTTCATCGGTGTCGCAGAGTATCTGTCCTTGACATAATTTTCTTTCACCTAGCTTCAAGAGAAGAACGTCTGAGCTGTTCCTTTCCTACACCTCTACTTAGACCAAACGCCACTTACACCTGCTCGTACACCACACCTCGTTCTCAGTCTCGATTCTCAGCCTTGATCCCAACCGTGTACTAATTTTGACGTGAAACTCGTCTGTCCTGTTGACCGATTGAAGCACTTGGCACAAATCTGTCTTGATACCGAAGGGGAAATCCAGGAATTGGGGCTGTGTAGTGCTTCACACATGAACTCTTGTCCCGCCACTTGCAGTACCACAACTGATTGGAGCACTTGGCTTGTGTGCCTCTGACACCGAACCGTCACCTTGAGGTCTTGCATATTGGCGTAACCTTCGCATAAGAAATCGACACACCACCTATACCCTACCGAATTGACTACCAGAACAGTATCAACCATGGGGAGATACCCATCTACCGGACCCGGTCGTGGCGGGAAACATGGCGCGGCACCACCACCGTTCCCTGCTCGACAAATGTTTGTTTTGGGTATGAAAGTTCCGAGGTGACCCTGCTTTTTGACGTGCATCTTTGTTCAAATTCGACTTGTGCTGACATACCCATGAAGCATGCTGCAGAATTTGCGAGCCAATTGCATTCATGTCCATCTTCCCTTACATCTATTACATGATTCAGGACTTTCACATCACAGATGATGCTAGCAAGATATCGGTTTTTGCAGGCATGGTTACATCTGCGTTTACGCTGGCCGAGTTTGCCACCGGTGTCATGTGGGGAAGATTGAGTGACAAGATAGGGCGCAAGCCTGTTCTTTTATTTGGCCTGCTCGGTACTGCTATCAGCGTATTGGCATTCGGCTTCGCCCCAAACCTACCAGTGGCTTTGTTTGCTCGAGCGCTTGGTGGGCTATTGAATGGGTATGTGTTGCTGTGCTAGCCCATGATCATGACACCATTTATCCGGCCGAATATGCTGACACAGGAACGTTAGCAACATTGGCGTCTTACAAACCACTGTGGCGGAGCTGGTGACCGTGAAGGAGCAACAGCGTGAGTAATCAACGGTTGAGTGAAGACGAATTGATGTTCCAATGTGCTAACCGGAGATAATAGCTCGTGCGTATACAATAATGCCTATGGTTTGGTGCATTGGGTAACTGCATACTGTACTCTCATTTGATTTCAGGAATCCATGCTAACATTACTATAGCTCCATCATTGGTCCCATGATCGGCGGCGCTCTCGCGCGGCCTTGCATCAGCTATCCAGATTTATTCCCTCGCGGTACCATTTGGGATCGTTATCCGTACCTTCTCCCTAATCTCTTCAGTGCTTTAACCGTCTTCTTTGGCGTTATAGTCGGATTTTTGTTCCTCGAAGAGACTCATGCGTCCAAGAAGCAGCAGAGAGATGTCGGCCGCGAATGGGGAGACCGTCTGTTGGCCCTGGTCTACCGTGTTCCCATCTGTCACAATCTTGTGCGAAGTGCCGAGAAGGAGAGTCTCTTGGCCCACGACAGTCTCGGCAGCTACAATACCAGTCGAGGCATTTCTGCCATGTCAGATGCCGAAGAGACTTTGCCAGCGTATCAAAGCCGCGAGAATTCCCCTAAATTGACCCCGAGAACGTATCCTTTTCCCCCAGGAGTAGAAGATACCGAACCAGCTGGGACTCAAGGCAAGACAAAAATGGTCATATTCACCAAACCTGTCATCTTGAATATAATTTCGTATGGCATCTTAGCATTGTGAGTGACTGCGCCCGCTTTGGCCCGGATTTTCATGTTCACTGACAGGTTTTGCAGCCACACGATGACCTTTGACCAACTATTCCCCGTCTTTTTGAGCATGGGAGAGCCACAAGGCGGTAGACACATCGAATTGCCTTTCAAGTTCGTAGACGGCTTTGGCCTGGATACGAAGACTATTGGCGTCATCATGTCTGTGCAGGGACTTTATTCTCTTTTCTCTAACTTCATCCTGGTCACTCCGGTAACGAAGCGTCTCGGTTCTCTGCGATTATTCCGTCTGCTTGCTTTTACGTATTTTGCCTTATACCTTGTCACGCCTTACCTCGTCCTGCTTCCATACAACTTGAGGATGCCGGCCATCTACATGTTGGTTGTGTGGAAATGTACGTACGCAACTATGGCGTATCCTAACAACGCCATCTTGCTTGCGAACTCGGCTCCATCTAAGGAGGTTCTTGGTACTATCAACGGCATTGCTGCCTCCGCTGCAAGCTTGTGCCGGGCTCTGGGGCCCACGATTTCTGGTGTGCTCTATTCCTTAGGACTTCAAACTGGATACTCCGGCTTAGCATGGTGGTTCAGCGGGCTTGTCACTATTCTCGGGGCCTACCTCAGCTCTCAGATTTCCGAGGGAGGACCACAGTCGAATGACGCCGAAGAAGTCGACTCGCTTCTGGACGAATCTCTACTCGATGAATACGACCACGATGATACTGTGTAGTAGCTCGCTGCACAGAACTCATCGATATGGGCCCGGGGAACAACAGACTTTGTCACCTTGTCTGTTGCGACGCTTCCTCGACTCGCCCCTCCACTACTATAATACCCCAAAAAATATGTTTAATTGGCGAAGTCTTTCTTATTCTCTTGTTATTTGGATACTGTTTCCCCTTATACCCCTACACTTTGTTGATTGGCTTTCGGTACTGCATCGCTGCAGACTGGCGTTATGGGATTATAAAAGATGCTGGGGTGTGCTCAGCGGGCATTATTAGACTGGGGGTACGACGAGCCACATGGTTTGAGAGATAAACACGGAACGGGCGAAGCGACCATGAGGATTTTTCTTGGGGCACATTTGGAACTTCCTCGCCAGTTGCTGGTGTATTCATTGTGCTTCGGTGCCTCTTGTCTCGGCACGCGAGGAACATATTACTTTCTTAGTTCACTGGGGACAGTATTCCTTGGCTTTGAGCATGCATTTTTCTTTTCTTTTTTGGTATGGCATTTCATACACTTTTTCACGATGACCCTAGAACCAAATGGCAACATCCCTTCAAAGGGCACACGCAAGGAAGGCGTTCAATTTTTAACTTTTTTCTCTATTTTTTTTTCCTCTTCTTTTTCCGTTATTATTGAATGACTAGGGACGGAAAGTGGCCCTCAAAGACGGGTTCTAGAGCAATATGGCCCTGGATTTTGATAGACAGGGGTGCATTGGACTGGGTAGCATATGGGCTCTTTTGGTGCAACATACGAGGGGATGCATACTGGGCTGTGTCTAGGAAATGGGTTTTCGGAGTCCCTTTCTTTCCATCTTTTCCTAACGACTTCTCTTCCACTAAATAAAATAGCATGGCATTTGAAGTTTGCAATTGAGATCGCCCCGTAACATGCCTCGCGTGGTGTATTGCTGAATCCACGTTGTCGTGTGACACAGCACGGGCGCCTGGTTCGACTTGCCGTCTGTGCTTGGCACAAATCGTGCATGGTGGCCTGTTCTATCGTTATGACGGACATATTTTGGGTTTGTTTTGCAACGTGGGCGAGTCTTCCGAGAGGGTACTAAAGGTTTTTCTGGCGAATGGTGGCCCCATGGGTGCCTGACGAGGGCTGGGGATAGTGTGCGATACATATGAATGGTCGGTTCGTAATGAAACGTCCATGGTATGGTAATTCTTCAGTGGTATAATTCAAAGAGTCTGGTTTACAATTCCTTGTTGACTGCCGAGGGGATCTTAACGTGGAACGCTGTGTGGTAGGCGTTGGCGGTAAGAAGCCTTGTCTCATTTAGCTGGATTGCCCGTCATGGTCCTGGCCCGTCTGCAGGAATCTCTCTAGTCCCCTGTGTGAATGCCGATACGTATAGAAATACGCATTCTGAGTTCCTTCAAAAGTTATCAATGCACATTTGAAACACTATTACACCAAGTTGAGCCAGAAGGGGCGTGTATCGTATGCCTGGTATAAGTGAAGCTTCGAATTACCCTAGAGATTTTTGTGTTGGCTTTCGAGGCAACTGGAATAGCACGATGCAGGTCATTACGACTCTAGAATCTACAATGAGGGAACATTTAAGCGACAATTCTTGTAGTATAAGTGTTGCGAGAAGATGGCCACAATATCAGTTGCTTGATTTCGCGACTTCTTTGAAAAAGTGGTCGAGAGGCGACTGAGACCAGCGTGTAAGTGTCTTACAGCCTAGATAGCTCTACTGCGAGTATGGAGAGCCAAATGGACGTTCAGTCTCCATGGCTGCTTATGTAGGCTAGAAGACAGGTCTATTACCTAGTAGGCCGAAGATTCTTTGGATATGAGTGGTCTGGCCGAATTCCAGGGTATATGTGTCTGAAATCCAAGGTCTTCTCTGATCCGGTGCTGTTGGCTACCGTTCCTGAATGTTCTCAATTCTGCTTAACTACGAATTGAGGCTCATGACCTTGTCAGCATGTCCCAAATCTTAACACAATTCACCAGCAGAGTGATGACATTAACCCGATGGACCAATGTCCTCGTGGGTAAGGTCAAGATGGGACGTCATCTCAGCCGCCTGTCTCGCCGTTGTCGGGAAGGGAATACCAACGCCACAAGAATATGCATTTATAAAGAAAGATGGGTTCGAAATATTCATCAAACCCAGTTGCCTCCTGGGAGGTGGGCATCCAATTACAGGAGGCTAGGGACAGGCAGGCCGGGGGAGGGCGGAGGCGGAGGCGGCGACAGCGGCAGGCATATTCCATCCGGCTGCCGCTTGCTTCTCGTTGCGCGTCGTCTCCGTTCAATCGTTCCCTGATATTACTAAAAAGATCCGCGAGATGCTGGGTTTTGGCCTGTCGAGAGTTGATCTGGCGGGCTTGTCAAAGAATTGTAATCTCCACTCCCCCCCCACACACTTGCAAACTGCTCTTCCAGCACACGGCACACAAGTGACGGGCAAGACAAAGCACAGGAAGGCGCGAAGCGAAAAAGCTGTCGACGGCCCTGCGTCTCTGTCTCTTGCCAGGCTGCCACCCATCTGGTGCCGGGAGCCGCGGACTCGTAGCCTCGCAGCCCACTGATGACAGCTGCCAGCTGCCGTGTGCGTGCGCCAACTGATGGTGGTGGCAATACTTCCAGTCATGTTGGGGAAGGAGTTGAGCTAGGCTGGCAGGCATGGACTTAGCCGTCTGGGTCTACAAGGAAGTCAGACACTAATAGAGCATAGAGCAGGCCAGGTCGATTCGATATTTGGGGCATCGACGCAGACTGGAGCCCTCATCTTGCTCGGTACGCCGGGGGGGTTTCTTTTGGTGAGATTTTTGGAGCTCTGCCAGGCTGAAGGAGGTTTCCATTATAGGTACTTTTTGGGGAATGGTTGAACGCCGCGCAGCCAGGCCGGGACTGGTTGGTTGGCTGGCGCGGGGGCAAGTAATTGGAGAAATCAAGTGTGGCCGGGGACTTTACAAGCTGGTATTGATATTGGGGCTGTTCGAGAAACATTGAATTGTGCGCGGGCAAACTGCGGGGAGGACAGCTCGGAGTCTGGGTTGATGGACGCTCCAGCTTTACTCAGAACGCATGTAGAGATGTGGTTTTTTCTTTTTCTTTTTCTTTTTCCCCCTTTGAGTCCCTCAAAACGGGTCATTGAGCACTTGAATCCTACAGTTAAGAGGAGACAAGCCGCAGTATCTTTCGAAAATTCAGAACATGCCAATGTATTAATAGGCCCAAACTACGAGAAACCCAAAACAAGACAGGTCAGTTGCTGCAGACAGTGGATCGACCCGCCTGCCCCGTCTCGCTCCGATAGTTCGAGGAAGGAAGTTGAGTGGCAGCCGCAGCCGCACGCTAGAGAGCCCCGACAGCCACGAGACCAACAGCAACTTGCTCAGGACTGGGGCCTCTACGCTGCCATGCGCGTTGCATGTCGATGGATTGTCGCGACCATCGCATGCCGGACTTTCAGTAATTTCATCTGCCCCTTGACTCCGTATTCCCGGCCTCTTCTCGTTTGCCCTGCTAGCTGCTTTTAGTGCTCTCAGTCCCAGCGCTCCTTCCCTGCTCCTCAACCGGACCGGGCCCCTCTTTCCTCTATTCGGAGACTGGTCTGTGCTCCATGGAGCTCCCTGGTCCACTGCCATTAGTCCCTTTGGTTCCCTCCACGCCCTCCTTCAACGTTAGAGGTTTGGCGACACATCGGCACCTCGCTTCGTCCAAGTTCCACGTCTACATTTGCCAGGGCCGGAGCGTTTTGCTTTATTAATCATTTTCTGCCCTGTTTCGATTGGATTGTTTCACCCCATTTCCTCGGACAATTTCTGCCACAGTAGAGAACTCAATTCGCCCAAAAGCACCGAGACAACTTCGTCCCGGTGAGCGAATCTCAACTGAACTGATACCTCTGGACTTTGGGGCCCACAGCCGCCGCGCAGCACAATCTGGGGTCGCCAGTCTCCATTCTTCAATCTTTGGTCGCAGAGCTTCTGGACTGATAGCACGGCACGAGTCAAGGCTGCCTGTCATCGCTCCACCGAACCACATTCTCGAGGTTCTGAGCTCTGTGCTCCGACAATCACTCTGCGACGGCATTTGCGGAACTGAACTTCACAAATCTTGCCTTTCTCATTTTTTTTCCCTTTTCGCCGATTTACCCAGCCCGATTATGGATTTTAGTGCTGAAATCCAACCACAACTACGTCCATAATATTGAAAAACACAAGGAGTCCATCCCCTGTCCTATGTTTCGCACAGCGATTATCCCAGGTATGTTTGTCTCTTTCCAACTCCACCATGCCTCTGCCTGGATAATTGCAAGGCGAGCCACTCAACCACAGCTATCTGTTGTAGCTTATCACTACGCCTCCAGTCGACCTGGAGCTTTTTTTTTTCTGTTCTCAATTCTTGGGCTTCATCGTGTAACACGCAACGTTTAGCTAATTGTATCTGACTTTATTATCGTAGCACCCTCAAAGACTCGGCGACTGATACTGTAATCTACTTCGACCCTTACCGCGTCCATCGCTCTATCTCAGCCGGCACGCGGCCGCCCGCATCGCACAGGGCCTCGCAGCAATGCCGTCGAATGGCCCTTCGTCTCCTAACCACCAGCAAGGGACGAAAAGGCAGCGACAGTCTTCTTACGACGGTGGATCAGATCGGAACAGCCATCCAAGCCCAAGCGACCAGCTTGCCGGCGATGCAGGCCAGCCATCAGGCGGTGCTGCTACCGGCAAAGCTGGTCAAAGCAGCAACTTTCGCAACGTGAGCGCTTGTAATCGCTGCCGACTGCGCAAAAATCGCTGCGACCAGAAGCTTCCCAGTTGCGCTAGTTGTGCCAAGGCCGGCGTTGCTTGCGTCGGTTATGATCCCATTACGAAGAAAGAGATTCCTCGAAGGTGCGTCATCTGTCTGAGCCAACTTCAAGTGCTCCGAGAAGTGACTATCAATCAATTGTAACAGCCAGTGTTCACTGCTGACATTGCCATACTAAAGCTACGTTTTCTACCTCGAAACTCGTGTGGAGCAGCTCGAGAAATTACTTGCAAACAACAACATCCCATTCCCACCTGCTGAAAACCTCGAGCTTTGTTCTCGCCCTTCGGCAGATGTATCGAGCACCCTTTCAACCGCTGACAGCGGGTACTCCGGTCAGTCTGAAGCTGGTGATCGCGCCACCGCGAAGCAACACCAAGCATTGGAGGCTCTCAAGGTCAAGAAGGCCCCTCAAAGCCTGGCCTTGGCCAACATAATCAGTCCGCCAAAAACCAGATCATTAGCCTCTGCTTCCGGCGTATCATTTGCAAGAGTGGTTTTTGCGGCAGTGCAATATTCGGTTTCTGAGCAGACAGGGACCACCGACCGTACGGCAAATCGCAAACCGAGCACGAGCGCTTCGATGAGAGACTCATTCTTTGGCCTGCATACGAGACCGACCATTCAACCAGCACCCTTCCCCGACAAGGAGGAGGGAATGCGGCTTGCCACACTCTACTTCGAGCACGCCAATCCACAAATTCCGGTGCTTCATCGAGTGGAATTTATGCAGACATTCGACAAGGCTTATAAAAGCGCTGCTAAGGGGCTTACGGCTCGAGAGCTCTATATGATCAACATGGTTTTTGCCATAGGCTCGGGGGTAATCCTCGGCGAGCCAGTGAAGACATCAGCTTCGGACAATCCCAAGATGGCACTGAGTCAGTCAAAGACCGCGTGTCAACCCGAAGAATACCACGCTAGCGCCATTGTACATCTGGAAGAGTGCCTAAGCACGAGTGGCGGTTACTTGGAGGTACTTCAAGCAGTGTTGTTGCTTGCTAATTTTGCACTTTTGCGGCCTGTGCCTCCCGGACTTTGGTAGGTTCAAGTATTTGCGTTTCATAGATCATCTCAACTGAGAAGCTCACACATCTCACGCAGGTATATTACTGGCGTGGCGGTGCGACTGGCCGTCGATCTGGGACTCCATCACGAGGACGGCGGAGATGTCGAAGCCATTCCGCCGGAGCCTAGCGCAGACCCGGATGCTGCCCAAGCTGCAGAAATTCGGGAAGGCAGTGCTCAAGATCGTGGCCGACGACTGTGGATCCGTGACTTACGACGTCGGCTCTGGTGGTGCACTTATACCTTCGATCGACTGGTTAGCACCTGTGTTGGGAGACCATTTGGCGTTAGCGACGAGATCATTACCACTGAGCTTCCATCCCTCCTGGATGACGAGTTTATCACACGAAATGGATTCCAAGAACCACCAGACGCCGAGGAGCACCCGAGTTATAAGCATGTCGCACACCACTATTTCCGACTGCGACTTCTTCAGTCCGAGATATTACAGGTTCTTCAATACAACCAAGCCCAGATTGCGCGCGCAAACAACGGAGCCTCCAGCAAGATGTACCCCGAGATGCGTTCACACCTGCCATCCCCGTTCCTCGTTCAGTTCGACTCGTTTCGCTCGTGGCGAATGGACATAGACAGAAGATTATACCAGTGGAAAACGTCAGCACCGACAAGAGAAGAGACGGGCGTCGCATTCTCTACCGAATTTCTTGAGCTCAACTACTGGCAAGCGATCATCCTGTTGTATCGACAGAGTCTCAGTGTGCCAGCTATGTTTGAAGGAGAATACAACCCTTCGGACGAAGTTAATAGCCCATCAGCATTTACTGCAGAGCTCCGGGAAGATGAAGATCGCATATACCTCAAGGTGGCGGAAGCCGGACAGAAAATTTTACGAATCTATCGACAACTACACCTAAGCGGGCTCGTCAGCTATACCTATTTGTCTACTCATCATCTGTTCATGGCAGGCATCTCATATCTGTACGCAATTTGGCACTCGTTTCTAGTGAGAAGCCGCCTGGTAAGATTTGACCCCATAATATGCTTTCATTTTCGTGTTTGTATCTAACAGCTATCAACAGACCATGGACGAAGTCGATTTTACCGTTTTGGCAGCCAAGTCGGTCTTTTCAGACATGATTGAAAAATGCCCACCAGCCGAAACGTGCCGAGACGCATTCGACCGAACAGCCAAGGCCACCATCAAAATGGCCAGCTCAAGTGGTGGTTTTGGTGTGCAAACTCAGCAACCTCGACGACAAAGGAGGGAGACGATGACATGGACAACAGCACCGGACGGTTCATCCTCGCTGAAAGCCCCTGGCCGCCACCGCCATCATCAGTCAGAGCAGGCGCCGTTCCAGTTCGATCTCTCACTATCAGACAGCCTATCCTCGCCCGGACTTTCCGCAGCTGGAGATATTCCAGCTGGGCAAACCCCTCTTGTAAAAGGGAAGATGTTTGACACCGACACTTTCATGAGTGGTCAGGGACCAGCTCGCAGCGGCCCCAGCCCTAGTGACAGGATGAGCCAAGATGATGGATCGTCAATTGACCCATCACTTGTTCCGTCACCGCCCATGACGCGCCGCAATGCTCCTCAAGGGGGTTCAGGCGGATCCTTCCTAGGTCAGCAATTCGGTCTTCAGGGTTCAATGGATTACCCTGATGCCCAGACTATGGAGTTCCTGCACAATCTCGGAGCAACCCCGAACGGTGATCTCGGCGGTGTCGACCAGGGAAACATCGATCTTGGATTTGGCATGAACTGGGATGGCATGCATAATGAGTATGGAGAAGGCCAGCAAATCAATCCTTTTGACACTTTCTTCTTTGGAGGGCAGCAAGGCGGCGGAGCAAACAACAATCATGGTAGTAGTGGCAACAATTACTAACGCGGACGGGAGAGAATGGAAAAGCACATCGTGTACATAAGGTGGAGCAGGTGCAAGAGTTTGGTCTCTCAACAGGAGTACTCTCGGTGTTAGCTGGTGCTTCGAAGGCTTGCTTGAGCATACAATAGGTGGTCGGTGCGAGTTGGCACATTTTTTCTATATACCCTTTGACGCAGCTAATGGTTTGTTGCATGTATATTCGAAGGATCTGATATGAGGGAGACGAGGCTGTTCTTCACAAAGAGGGATTATAGTATGAAGGGAACGATCACTATTATGCTTGCGGGTGCAAATTGGCGAAAGGCGCATTTTGAAAAAAAATATAACGAAGAACGAACATGATTGCGTGAGATGTGTACATTTATAGTCTCAAGCCATAATTCCACTTTAAGCGAGATGCGAGGATCGAAGTTCACGTCGTTTAACGTGCGTTATGTACAATCTAATTACTAGCTACCAGATATAGTGCCCGCCTCGAACAAATTCATCGGTATAACATGTATCCCAGCGCAATTAATTCGCATCACAAATCATACATGAGGTCCGTCAAGCTCGTATCACGCAAACCTAGAGCTCTTTCCAACTTGAATCATAAACCCTGGGGCCCATCATAGCCATTACCAAAAAAACAAACAATTTCAATGTTGAACCATCCAACCTCCCTCATCACATCGAACCACTCTGACTCTCCTAGCCTCAAATCCTTAACTATACCGCCTACTTCGTCTCCTCTCCTCCCTCCGTTCCTCACTTCTCCGGCTCCGACTGCTGTGCCTCCGACTCTTCCTCCTCGGCGGACTATGCTCCTCAATAACCACCACCTCGTCCTCATCGTCCCTGACCACCCTCGGCGGAGGCGGCGCGGCATTCACAATGGTCGGCCCTGAGCTGGTCGCTCTCGGCGGGCGATCCGTCACGATGCGCTCCCGCGTGCGCACCTCGTACATTTCCGTGGCGTGCGCTCTGCGTCTGCTGCCGTGCCTGCGCTTCGAGCTTCCACTGTGCGAGGGCCCAGGACGGCCGGACCGAAACCCAGCGCAGAGTGGATCAGGAAGAGGAGCCGAGGACGATGCCGACGACCACGCCGGGCGAGGGGGAGTCGTTGAGGTTATTGCATGTGCTGGGGATGGCGACAAAGGTCGGTGTTGGTTGGGATTGGCGTTCAAGAAGAGTCTGAGTCTCGAGAGCGGGCATTTTTGTGGAGATTTCTTTTTGAATTTTATGTGAGATTGTGTTGGGAATGAGACTTGGAATGGGATATTATGAGTGTGGTGGTATGAAGGCAAAAACGCGATGACGAGTCGCGTCCAGTTCTATTGTGAGATGGAGCTGAAATGTACATGATGCGGGTTGAGAATAAGGACAGAGGCGGTAGATAGACTGCCCGCGTCATCTGGCGACGCTGCTGCGATGCATGTCTCGATTCAGATTTCACGGTGATATATGGTTCGTGATTCAAAGGTGAGGCTAGGTCGGTTGGGCTTATCATGATTGCGCAGCCGCCGCCATGTGCCTTGTGCCTTGTTTACTTTGACTGGGTGGTGTTTGGTGGGGGCTGGCGGCCGGCGGCCGGCGGCTGGCCGGAGCGGTGGGCAGATGCAGGTAGATGCGCATGACGGTGCGCATAGACGGACGGTGGTACGAGATGTGCATTAACGGGAGGGTCGCATCGGCATTGGTAGTCATTTCTATTTTCTCTTTTTCTTATAACATAAGGTATTAATATGCTGTTGTGTTGATTCGGTGTATAAGGACGTTCACCAAGTCGAGAAGCCCCCGAGGTAGGTCAACCCCATAGACCAGTCTCACTCAGTGTATCGAACCCAGACGAACACGTCTCACTTCAACCAACCAACCACAACCATAAAAGTAGCTCATCTCTTCCAAGTCAGCCATGCCACCCCTCTTACTTCATCCAACACAATTGCAACTCACTGCCCAATTATTAATACATCCCCGTCCAAATCATCGCAAAGCAGAAACAGACCCCGCAACTCCGTTCCCCCCCGCCCAACTCCACTTTCCACGCTTCCGGCGCACAAAAACTCGCCTAACCTTCTTAAATCAATTGAGCAGCCAAATTTTTCAATCACTTGCGGCCATAGATTAGCTGGGAGATCGTCAGACTGAAGTCAAATTTCAATCCTACGGATGCCTATCTGAAGGTCGTGTGTTCGAGTCACACTGGCCGCATTTGTTCTTTTTGTACACTTTCTTTGTCTTGAACTCAGACAAGTCTTTAGAAGCATTGTACTCCATTGACTGATGTGCGATTCTTGGACCGGTTCTTTTTTTTCCCCTAGTGTCTTTTCATTCAACGTCTACACATTATTGTTCATTTGGGTTGGGCTCAAGTTTTGCAGCAACCAAATGTCAACGCCAACGTCTACAACCGCCCCGACCAGTGGAGGGCATCAAGAAGTGTATTCATTTCATTACCATAAAGTTATATTACGTCAAATCCCCCTACATTATGTCCGATCCGCTTTGCCTTCCAAAAGCCTACAAAACAATAGCCAGTGCCCCAATGCCCAGCCCCAAACCAAGGTACAGTGTGATGAAGCCGTCCACGCCAGGAGTATCAGGACGGTTCGTAGGCGCGCTGCCTGCGGTCGCTGACTCTGATGGTGTTGGGGTTGGGCTTGCAGTGTCACTACCTCCGCCTGCTCCTCCATTGTCCGCAGTGCTGTCACCACCAGTGGGCGGCTCTGTTGGGCCAGGGTCATCTCCCGCGCCAACTGTACGTGTGCTGCCGGTGAGCGAAGCAAGACGCGTGGCCGAAGCTGGTGTCGAGAAACTCAGTGTTCGGGAGACGGAGCTGAAGTAGCTCGAGGCGGCGCCGGCGGCAGCAGTCGTGCTCACGCTCAGGACGCTCCTGGTGGAGGTTTGAGTGGAAGTCACCACAGATGCTGTAATCGCAGCCGAATAGGTCCAGTAGTAATAGTAGTAGTACTGAGTTCGCGTAGTTGTCAAGGTCCTCGTCGTGGTGCGGCTCGGAGCATAGGTTGTGATGCCGTTACTGACATGTGCAGTGTATCGCGAGTTGGTGCAGCAGACCGGTCGATTGCCCTCACTTGGCAAGACATAGCAATGGTTTCCAGCCTCACAGAATCGACCTCCCCTGCAGCACTCTGCACCGCTGGGAATGCATCTGTCGTTTCCGCAGCACTTCTGGCTCAGCTTGCACGATCCAGAGGGACAGCAACGGGAGTCTGAGGGCAGACAGTACCCGTACGAGCAGCACCTTGTAGTTAGAAGGGCAGCAGCGCCCAAAAGCTGAAGAGGCAAGAAAACATTGGTCAGTCAAAGGGTCATCGAAGGCAAATCAGTTGTGGCGGCCGTCAACGTACAAGAACAGTATCCATAACCTGCTTGGCAGTTTTGTCGCTTGCTCAGGACCTCCAGGACTCCCTCAGCAGATAAGGCGGCGCGACCAAAGATGTTGTCCGAGGCATCTCTCTGGCTCAAAGGGTTCTTGAGCTCTCCAATCTTGGCTTCACCTCCTTTGGGATCAACAACCATTTCCTCAACCTCGAAAGTCTCAAGGCGGCCTTCGAGCTCATGGTTGTAGTTCACCACAAGTTGGCCCGCGGCCACTGAGGCGAAAAGAAGACCGAACCGCATGCTGGCTGGTATACACTCGCGTGTGCCGATTTAACTCGCGGTAGAAGCAGGTTCTGTGGGCATAAGAACAAAGCATCAGTTCTGATGGGATGCCTTGGGGTTGAGCCGCATACTTATCTCCGGACATTTCCTCCACCCCCTGTCTTTTTAGTATCATACTTTATCATGACGACCCTGCATGTTCAATCCACGTCCACAGTTGAACCCAGTCTTCAGCCTTGTTTTTGACTAGCCAGAACGGATATCGCTGGGGTGCGGTAGGGTCATCAAGTTCACGATGGAGCCTTCTGTAAGCCGCGGACTGGATGAATCCCGGCCTAAGCAGCTTTCAACCCCCCCCTTTTTTTTTAGTACGCCACTCTTGAATGGGCATGTCTCACACACAGAAATAAAGACGAGCCTCAATTTTACTTTTATGGCCGAGTTTCCCGCCAATAACATATGTCGCGCGCATATGGGCTGCACACAAGCCCTGAGCAGGAAGCGTCCAGGTGCTGTCGTTGTGACAAACATGTTTGATTTCAGCTGCCAAGAAAGAAACAAAGTGGCGTTCGTTTTGACGTGGGTGACTGCTGGCGTGATCTCCAGGTTGGCGTTCTTGGGCATAACGCTGGGCTGAGCTTGGTCTTGGCGAGAGCGACAACGAAGCCAGGGCCGTATTAACGGGATGCAGAAGTCACGCGTACATCACATGGGTCTCGCCCTGATCTGAAAATATCTCATTTCTCAGGATTGGATCTTACTCCTGTGCACAAGCAGAGCCTCAAGTTGGCGGGAATGCCAAGTGTAGCAGCAGAAGTGTTATCCCCGAGGTCCACGCATGCCTGACCTCACCAGACACAATTCGTCAACTGCAATGAGTATTACGGGGAAGGAACGAGCGCTCGCATCTGCCTCGAAGCGAATAATTGGAGGAAGGAGCACATGCGCCATCACACAGGCGGTGGGCGAGGGGGTGATGAACCCGACGCTAAAATTGCCGCCACTCATTCGACTCCATCCCATCGTTTATCTCGTTTCCCTTATTTAGCCAAGGCCATAAACATCAGCATAAGCAGCCTCACTTTACTGCGCCGATCCATCACTCGAGCACAAGTCGTAACATAGTTGAGCGTATCCTCTATCCTCGGGAATTTGCATGCGCAATACGGATGCCCATGCTCACAATTTCGACATGCAACGGCCCGGCGTCGTTGTTGCTTGCAGCTCGCTCTCAGCCACCGTGGGTATAAATTAAGCTTAAACTGCTTGTCAGCCACGTGGGGGATACACCATTAGCTTGCATGCACTCAGCAACGGATTGTGTATAACCAGTTCGAACAAGTTATCGTCCTGTGCCTGTGCGTATATGTAAGGGCGCCTTTGCATCTACTTTTTCGTCTTTTGTCAATGCTCGTCATCTGTTGAATTGGGTACGAGTATGCTTCTTGATCAGACTGCTGATCGAAATTTCGGCCGGGTATAGCCGGGAATACCATCAAAGAAACTATGACAGCTCAGTGCCCATTTTACACTTGTGATGAAATTCGAAAATTATCGGCTTTTCAGCTTCTCTCTATCTTTCAGTATTTCCGATTACCAGCTATACGAAAAGCTCGCGGCAGAGTCCAGCATATAATGATTTCAGTCATTCCCGGAAGCAAGCAGTATTCACGGCACATTGGCATCATTTCAGCCACTCCCCTTGTCGAGACATATACACTCAGACGCTGGTGGATGAATCTCATCTCAGACCTTCGCAGATTGAAGAGAATACTCTGTTTCAATGAATTGATCCTACAGTGACTAAATATACTTGCCACGATGTCCCGTTCCTGATGTTAACGATACTTACATTTATCATAAAGGCTCGAGTCAACCATAACGTTACACGAAAATTCTGGTCATCATTTGCCTCAATTTACGCACCATGTCCCGACTTAACGTTCCTGATGCAGAAGTTTGGGAGTTCGGTATTGGCAAGTATTTGTGCCAGTGACAATGTACAGCTCGCCTGATGAGTCGCTCGTCATGAACAATCTCTTTCCCTCACTGTCGAAAGTGAGTCCAACGGGTCGAAAACACTGTCCTGGGCATACTGCGTTGTCCTCGTTCCACAACAGTTCCTGCTCTGCAGTATCACTATGCTTGTCAGCTTTAGGGAATCCCTTGGCGAACGCTACCCGGCTGAGGCGATAGTCATTCGGGGGCTTGCGGTTCCTAACGAAAAAGATGTGTCAGCACATGCAAGTTCTTTGAATATGAGACCCCTCTCATTTCTTGCGACGTAAGACGAACCAGCTTCCGTGGAAGGAAATCAAAGCATTACGGCCATCGAGACTGAACTTGATATCAAGAGGCGCCAGATGGGACCCGAACGTAATGCTCGGTGCAGTCGTCTCGTCTCGGCACCATTCGTCGGTGTAGGTAGAAGGCATTTGATCTCCCACCATCTGCAGTCCCGTCTTGGCTCCTCCGGGGTATCCATCAACATTGGAGCTATCGAAGATGGCGACACACGCGGGATAACCGTAGTTTTTGCCGTAAACGTCGCTGCTGGTATCGTTGGGAAGGCCATGGAAGTTGAGCTCTTCGCCAGGGTTGCTATTGTGGACGTCGACACCCTTGCGCTGCATGTTGTCGATGGAATTCTCCACAGACCATTATCACCGAGTCAGCGAAACCAGAATCCAGCAGAACCGACCCTAACCCTTACAATATAGCCCGTGGTCGGATCTTCAGCCACGCCGACGCTATTCCTAAGACCCCATTCGAGCACTTCTCCATCCGAGTACTGCACCGCATTGCTGCCCTTGAGAAGCTCGTCAATCTTGAAGATACGGATCTGACTCCTGGCGGACTCAATTTTGGTGGTATCAACATCAATGTTGCCGTCGGAACCTCGAGACACAAGCAAGAGGTTGGAGTTCTGCTTCGGAATCGTGAGCGTACGCGAGCTGTGTCCGCCTTGTGCCATGCCAGTGATGATGTTCTTCTTGTTTCCAACCGCTCCCTTCTCGGCATCGTAGTCGTACGCGTAGACATCGGTAGACGATGAAGCAAAGATAGTCTTGCCGTCGGCCGAGACCTCGATGCCGTGGTTCAACTGTGAGCAAGCTGTATGTCAGCCATGATTCCCGAATTGACTAACATCATAGCAAGCTTCCAGACACCAGGGCCGTGATCGTCCACATCACTTACACTGCTCTCGGCAACAAGCTGGGTACTCGATGTAATGCACGTATCGAGTCCCGCGCCATCATCCAGCACAATTCGCCGAATACCATTGCCTCCGCCTTCCACCACCAACAAGTTCCCCTTGGAGTCGGTCACGATACCCCGCGAGCGCTTCAAGTCATTCGCCAACACCTTGAATTGCACGCCGGGAGCAGCCTGCGGATTCGACTTTGGCTTCAGGTCCTCGCACTGCGCCGCGAGTGCCACGCCCGCGCACAGAACTGCCGCGAACAAACGTAGCGGAGCCATCGTTCTCTTGAACAAGCAACGGTACTGTATGCTGTCCTGTAATATTGGGTGAGGCTCAAGTCTGGTGGAAAACTGAGCACAGGTGAGCAGCACCAAGGAGGCCAGTGCCGTGCCCTCCTCCAAAAGGCGAACAGGTGGGAAGGACCATCGCCAGTATTTATCAATCAAGAGCTACCTGCTCCGTACACCAGAAATCGACAAGAGCGAACCAATTCCTCCCATGTCTGGCTCTGCCCGCGCCATCAATCAGTCCCAGCTCCTCCCCTCCCCTCGTCCACGATTGGAGCTCTCCCCCGTTCGGGACCCTCAAATCTACGATTCTCTGTTGCCCCCATTCCAGCGGCGCCGCCATCATCATCAACGGTGGGTGCGGTTGCATGAAGAGACCAGCCGGCACTAAATCAGAAACCAGTTGTAGACCAAAAAAATGTAAAACGCCAAGGAGAGTCAAATTCCTGATTTATCCGCCGCACAGTGGAGGTCTACGCGCTCCCATAGGTTTTACCTCTTCGCTTGAATACCGTCCCTTACATTTGGGACCCAAAACCCCCCTCCCCATCCGTTGGACTTTCCAGAAGGTGGAAGGTGGTAGTTTGCAAGCACTGATAAGCTCGACTACGACGACAACCCATGTGGGAGTACCGGACTTTGGGCATGTCTAATGCTGCGGGTTGTGGGTATGCTTCGACATGCTAACCGTTGGAAAAGAAAAGGGACATCGGTGTGGTGTGGTTTTGGCGCATGGCATCAATGGAATCTGAATCTACAGACTATGCCTGATGCAGATGGCGCACCGTGGTGTCGTCATCCCGCGGGCATTGGGCCAGTGCAATCAATCTTTCTTTCACGGTGGACATACAATACTGAAGTATCTAACTGCGCATATTGATGAATATGTTTCCTGACATATTCACACGTGTTGCCCTTCACAACCATTTTGTTTCCACCTGCTCCTCAAATTAAGCTTCCCCAGGCCCGTCGAGCCGCTGCCGCGACGTTTGCGAAACCTAACCTTGAGACGGGCTGTCCGAAAACTCCGCCTGGTGGGACTCCCGTGAAGCTACCTGGTTGCTTGCTTACCTACCTAGGTACTTAGCTAGACACCTGGACTCTGTCATTCAATGCTAGCTTGCGCGTAGTTCCTTGGTACGACCAGCATGCTCACCAACCTACCTAAACGGGCAATGGGCCGTGGTCCGTTTATCCATTCATCCCAAGATGCCTATATCTATGCCTATATGCAACCCACTTCTACCGATTCAAGTTCGGCTTCCGTGTACGACTCGCCGATCATCCATCCGTTCAGGACATCTTGGGTGTAGCACCATATGTATTCACGGTTTGGAATGCGACGGGCGGCCGACTTGGCAGCATTTCAATCGTTACATTCTCCAATCTCTCAGCTATTGAGCTCAATCCCCCTTGCTGTTACTATGGGTAACATCGCTCTCCATCATCTTAGTATACAACATGTCCCACATTCTGTAAAAACTTCCCAGTCAGCCCATATCAGATGTATGTTCCCTCAGGACAGCTTCCTGGCCACAGCCAATACCCAAATTATCTGGGCCCATGCGATCAAGCCCCTCCTTTCATATGTTAGACCATCCATAGATCCCATGATCAGTCGTGACGCGTTGCTTTATCAACAGAAAAAAGAAAAAGGAAAAGAACAAGAGCAAAATAGGAAAGAAAATCTCGTGAGCGACCCGGAAATAGATATACATTTCTTCGGGCATGTGGTTTCATAAGGCTTCGCGCAAAGTACACTCTAGCTTCCGTTCAATCCAAAACCCGGTCCAAGGAAAATATGCTGGTAGTTGTCGTTCATACTGACGAAAAAAAAAATTCGGGGATGGATCGTTTGGTCCACGCGCAGGTGGACCAAATTCATTTATGATGCGAGAGCGACGTCGTAAATCAGAACATGACGCCGCATCGCCCTTATATACACGTATTGTACAGTTGGTCTCAACCTCTCACTTGCAATTTCCGAGGGATAGGAGGTAAAGCTCGCGTAGGTGGCGGCGCGGGCGGAGGACCGCTCACGGCAATTTGCGGCATGCTGCGACGATTCATAATAGATGACCTTGGAGTCCGTTCAACGTTGAGATAATGTCCAGAATCAGGCTTCGATGAGGATGTGACTGTGGCAGACGAGTCGGAAGAGTTGTTGCTCGAGGCTGCAGATCCATGAATGTCATACGACAAATAAGAACGTTCTGAGAGCAAAGAACCCGTGCTCACACGTTTTGCAGTTGCACTTGACTCTGCCCGTCGCGTTTGTTGCGGCTCTCTATCTCCCATGTCTAGGAATGACATCCTGTGGCCGCGTGGTTCCTCGGCCGCTGGTGGATTTGCCATCAGCATAGATGCAATATGAGGTCGCCTTGCTGGCACGGCAGCCGACTTTGGAGATGATGATGATGCTTCCTGTCTTAGCGCACTGGTGCTAACATGTTTTCGAGAACTACGACGCCACTCCACCGTTTTCAACGACTCTTGATGCGCGCAAGGCACCTCGGGTAGGGGTTCGTCCTTATCACGATGCGAAGTTCGTCCTCTGGAGACTGAGCGCCATCTTCGCTTGTGAGGATCTGCCGTAGGTAATGTTGGCGATGCACAAACAGGCAATCGTTCCGTTGCGATTGATCTGGTTACAGACTGGTCCGTCACCACGGACAGGCGATGGGCGGACTGCATCGTCGTTGGTGGTATGCGACTCGTTCTTCTCGGCGAATTTCCACTATCTCGGATGCGGCCAGGAGACGCTTCTGCCCGGCTTCCTGGTCTGTTGACATATGAATAGCGACGACTCGACGTCTGCGGGACACTGAAATTGGGTAACGGCTTCATGCTCACAGGGGACATCACTCTGTCGCCATGAATTACCGTCACCGAGTGCGGCATCGCTCGCCTCATACTCCGAGAGGCGGCGCCATCATCCAGGAACGGATTCGTTGCCTGCATAGACTCTCTTCGGTTAGCTATCTCGAATGCATTTGGCCTTGTTCTTACTTCTGCCCGAGTGTTTTCATGCGCCCCAAGGGCTGTGTCCCCGAACTTGTCATTAATTGGAGAGCCATCAGGCGATGACCCGGTTGACGTAACGAACGTCCGTTGTCCCGATAGAAATGATAGGCGGTGTGAGTTCTCCCGAAGACTGTCTAACTGGCGCTCATCTTGCGACACGATACCGTTCGTGGTGGATACATCATCCAGGGACTGATTGCGGGTGGTTTCGGAGCCGGTCATTCGAGTCGACGCTTCACTATATCTGCGTTCACTTTCCGGAGACAATGCCGAATGGCTAGTTCTACCTCGTGGGCTCGTGAATCTCGACGGGTCTCGGACGATAAGGGTGCGTTGGCCGGTATGCTCTCTCGGCAATCCCTCCACATCTTCCATTTTGGGTTTGCCCGTTTCGGATAATTTCCTCTTTCCTCCCTGCTTTTCTATCTCGCCCCGTAAAGCTGCGATCCAGCCCTCCATATTGTCTGCGCTCTCAAAAACCATCAACAAATTAGCCGCGTTACGTCGCTCCGTCATACGAAACGATATTTTGGAAAAGAGGGAGCGGTTTTCTGTTGCCACAGCTTCGTCCATGTCTGCAACGGAGGATACTTGCAATACCCAGTGCCGGCCAGGGATAGCATCAGTGGCAAATGCAGCAGATGAGGGGCCTAAACGAAGGACTTTTTCCGGGAGACGATCGAAGCTACCTTCACCCGAGTACTGCAGCAAGTATCCCGACGTGACCAGAATATAGATCTTTGTGGTCCACTCAAAATCCGCAGTCGGGGTCGGTTGATTTCGGCGCGTCTTCTTTTTTGACTTTGCCTTGTCCATCTCTGCGCGATCATCATCCGTCCCAACAGCAGCCATAGTCGAGCCTTCTTCAGCCTTCGCCTGAACACTATTTTTCTTATCGTTGATTCGCAGAATGGCCTCTGCAGTCAGTGACGTCGCTGGCAAGGTGGCATGGCGGACAGCCTGAGGAAACGCCTTGAAGAGTGGTGGCAGGGACCAACTCAGGGCCGAGTCCTTAGTGTTTTGCTTGTCGGATTTTGACGTTGCTGTTCTCTTCTTGGCTGAAGCTGCTTCGTGCTGTTGCAGCGAGTCCTCTGTTTCCGCATCTTCAACCATGACCGGCAATGGTTTCCAAGAGAAGTCGGTGGGTAGGGAAGATTCATAACGAAATCCTTGCGGCGTTCGAGTGTTTCCAGTTATAGACATTCGAGAACCGGCCGTCTTGATGGTGCTCGCTGAAGCTGACTGCTGTGTATCCTTGCTCGACTTTGACCTTCCAAAGATGTTCCTCAGCCCCAACCTGGATTCGCGACGACCGAGCTTCTCGAGCTTCTCCTGCCGTATCGGCATGCGATTTTCCAGTTCAGCTGCATAATCGATCCCGGTGCCGCGAGGGCCCCGAAGGCTATTATTCGGGAAACCTTGGACGTCATCGACCAAGGGCTCGTTGGTCATGGTAAGTGGTGGATGTGTGACCGTGCCAGTACCGCAGCTTGGCTGAAGCAATCCGCGATCTCGGTATTGTTGTATCGTTGGATGTAAGAAGAGTAAAGGGAGCGTCACTGGTCCATGTGCAAGATCCTGAGGTTCACCCTTGGTTGTTACGTAGCTGTCGCTTTTCTTTTTCTCTCGTCCTTGGCTGAGACAGGGCGGCGACAAAGACACGAAACCGACCCGTAGCAATGGTAACGTCAAGGTTGCAAGTCGCCTATTCCCGGCGTCTCTTCTGATTTGCAGCGTCAAAAAGAAAAGAAAAGAACAGAAAGCGAGAGAAGCCTGAACTAGTGGAAAGAGGGTGTAGCTAGTTGTATAGCCTCAATTGCTTCGTCCTTTACTTGTGCAGAACGCACCGGCCGAAGACCAGTTACTTTGGCCACCAAGAAAGTTGGTTTGATAGGGACGCCAGAGGTTGTCTCTTCGCTAGGGCCAAAGAGAGATCATGCGAGGGATGAGTTCAAGGGAAGGGTAGGGGCTCGGAAGGACTTAAGACAAAACAAGATGAAAGTGCAGCAGGGCTTAGTGGTGTTTCGGTGGATGTCTGAATGTGACGGAAGCCAAAGTGAAAAAAGAAAACGAAACGAAAGTAGAGGAAGACCGTATGTGAGGAAACCTATGAATACGAGACGCAAAAGGCAATGGGAAGATGGAAGATGGAGATGCCGGATGGGAAATAGGATTCAAATACGCTGGTTCGTGCCTGCCACAAGTTGGTCACATCACACCAGACATTACTGTACTGTAGGTACTGTTTTGACTGTATTATCGACTGTACCAACCGTATGTACCTGCAGGAAGCAAGTACGGGGCACAATGGTGATTCTTGTATCTTTTACCTCCGTGCTCGGCAATTTCTGTGCTCGGTACCACGTATCAGACAACACCATCATGTACCTACCTGACCCGACCTGACCACAACAACGCTGCAGGCAACGAGCCGGTGGACCCCCATCAGACTGAAGTTCAATGGCGGCACTGTAAACGCCACGGGTCCCGCCATGCAAGCGCAAAGAGCACGACAACGGGGGCAGGACGGGCAATCAAGAGGAATCAGAGATCAGACGCAGACCGTATCATTGACTGTAAGGTAAGTACGGTTCGGAGTCTGAGAGTGCAGCGACTAACACGACGCGGCATTGTCGCAGCCAGCCATGGCGTGGGCATCTGAGTCGCCCCGAGTCCAAGAGTCACGGCCCCGGCGCGAGAAAAACCGAGGACTCGTCAAGACCCGGACCTGCACGAGGCACGGATCAGGCACCGCCTGGATCAGGGGTCGCGGAAAACGGTGTGATGTGTCGGGGAGAGCATGGGGGCTGTGATGGCGGACGGCGGATGGCTGAAGGCTGGCGGTGGTGGTGGTGGACCATCTGGTGGTCATGATGGTTGGAGCTTGCCGTTGGAAGAAGTCTGGTCTAGTCTGGTGCTTGTGCTCTCGCTGTGTCGTGTCTCTGGGGCCGCTGGGGTGCTGGGACATGCATGCATGGCTTGGTGGGCGCATCCTGTCTGTCCCCAGGCACCAGGGGTAAGTGAACCGAGGGGCCCCTGACACACAAAACACAAACTGGAGAAGACATGGAGTCATGGCTGGAGTCTGGACGTCCTCGCAGCTGGGCTGTGCGTGTTTCTGCATCTTCGTGTACATTGACTGAGGAGCTATTGATCCATGCATGCTGCCTGCGGTGCTTCGTGTAAGACGTTCAGTACAGTACAGTATCTACATGGGCGATTCTTGACAGCATTGCTTCAGTGTGTGGGGGAGAATGACAAGCGGCCGCATTTTGTTTCCTTGTTTTCAAGAATCAGAAAAAACTCAGACATACAAACTGTAATAAGCCAAGTCAAGTCAGGGCGAGGGCGGGCCTTGGGCGCTCGAGCCATGGCCCCGATAGGAGCGACCATGATCGACGGCAGTTCCATGATAATATTATTATGGGTGTTACTGTACTGTACAGTACTGTACCAAATCTTTTCATCGGAACCACGCCTAACCAAGTATTAGTTCCTAGTGTATATAGTCACGCTCAGCCTGCGTCCGTGCGATTGACAAACATCTTTTGCATGTTGTGATACTTGTCGTCGCAAACGTAATTTGCCTCACCGGCTTGTGGACAGGAGCTACTGCAAGGGACAGTGTACCTAGAGGAACCCGCAGATGCTCAAGACGTGTAATTTGGTCGACAAAGCAAGATGCACCAGACCAGACCCAACCCGAGGGTTCCATGACAGAGACGCGCATCGCTTGAGCAGCGCCACCATGTCACCGCGTCCTTGTCGCTGCAGTCCACTGCGGTTCTTGGTCCCGTGCTTGTAATACTTGTTGTCGTCGGTTGATGTCGTCGTCGACCAAAGCAGCCACCACCTGGGCCTGCTCGGCCACAAGTAATATGTAATACAGGTGAGGAGAAGATGAAAAGGCACGCTCGGCCCTCTGGCGTCCTCAACACGTGTCAGCTAAAACCCCCTAAGGGCTCTTCTTTGTCTTAGCATGAAGTCTGTTCCGCTTGGCGCCAGTTCGCGTGCTTTTCCTGTGTCACTGTGCCATTCAATCCTCACAACTTTGCTTTTTTTTTTCCCCGGTGCTCCCTCTGTTACCCTCAGCTAATATTCATTTACCGCTTCCGTCGACCATTTTCCCTGAGGCCCGGTTCCTAGGCACCCATGTTCCCCGGAGGAGCGGCTGCCTCAATGTCTCTCAATGCCATTTTGTCAGTGGTGTCCGCCACTATTGCAAATCTGCCCTCAATTGATTCTGTCAAACCTTTGCGGTGGGCGACGCGATCCTTGCTAGCGCAAGACTTTACAGCGGCTTCCTCCTTGGCCCACTGCCTGCCGAACTCCCCGGACTGCCCTAATAATGAGCGACTACTGACTGGGATGTGTCAACGGCGGCAGATGTGGAAGTAAACTCTGTTTGCGTCTGGTACAAACAAGACGACGAGTCCGCGGGCCCGGGGGGTTTCGCTGCGAGATGCAGCGCAGCAAAATTCTGATATCTTCAACGCTCTGCAATATCCCCTCTGTATCACTCCGCGCGAAGCAGCCAAAAGCCATAGAGCTTCTCGACCTTGGCGCCTGTCTCTGCTCATTCCTTGGCGACTGTAATCTAACCTTTGTAGTAGTATCTGCAGTATCCACCTCTTGCATAAGTACTTATATCAACATCCGGTATAGGCGACGACCGGCCACATGTGATGGCAACACATGATTATGGTTATGATCCAATACCCATGTGGACGGCGATAGAAGGGCCAACAAAACCCAGCCACTGGAAGTCTTCACTACCCAGGCCCAATGACCAATTCCTAGCCAATTGTTGGCCGATGCCAATAAAAAAAACTATAAAATTAAAATAAATTTTAAATTTTAAATTTAAATAAAATATATAAAATATATATAAAAATTGACAGTCACTGTTCGGCCTAACCTTAGAGTACATGGTATCCGAATCAGGCCTCATGGGATCGATGTAAAGATTCTCCGTCTTTTGCCATGGTCGTGAGGCCATCTATTTTACATGTCGAGTAGATGTTATCACAGTGTTATTGTCGCTGCATGTCTCGGAGGAAAATGTGAAGTCGGAAAAAACGGCACCTGAAGGCGTTGGTCTTGGGTGCATCAAACGGTCCAATCCTAGCGCAGTCGATGATGCTCGGTAATAGTACCGAAGCCATGCCGTCCCCTATTATCTTGAGCGTTCTTCCTGTGGCAGACGCTGTTGGCTTGCAATTTGGAAAATAGACGGGTACACTTTCCATTGGGTACGCGAACAATCGTAAAGTTAGCAATATGCCTCGAGTTGTACGCCGCAAATACCTGCCTAGGTCTGTAATGGCAAGCTTTCCCAGCCTCGCACAAAATGATCAGCTGACCGCTTTTTGTCCTGCAAGAGAGCACAGTCTGCTCCATAGTAATGCTCATGTTCATGCAGCACTCGTCACGCTCACATAGTTGAATGCAAACTTCCTGGTCTTGTCAAACCAAAGGGCAGCAGGGACGCGTCAAGGCTACATTGTTACGAGGCGGACGGGTGGCACCAAGCGTTGGAGCCATTGTCGACTTAGACTTTCTGCCACGCGAGAAAGCCAATGCAGCAATACGGGCCGTGCCAGGCAAGAAAATTCTGGTGTTTCCGTATGGTTGCCCGTGCTTTCGGATCATCTACTCCTCATTGGCCAAGCACAGGTTCTTGCCTGAAGGCAAATGGATGGAGCGTTCCTGGTTAGGATCACGTCCAAATGCTGCTGCAGAAGGATCTGGTCGCATCAGGCGGTCAGTGTTGAGCATCGTAATCAGCATCGACGGTAATAATCAGTGCAGTAGTTAGAATTGTCGATGCGTTTGTCCCATGCTTTCAGCATGCATGGCGCGCCCCTGGTTCCTGCAGTAGCGCCGACACGCCGTTGCAGCTTTGGTAGCAACCTTGTGAGGCGGACTGCCGTGTGATAGACCGCAGGTTTAAACCTTTGGATGAGATCCAGAGAACGAATCTGGCAGAGTTGAGCAAAGAGGTCTCATTTGACATATCCCAGAAGCATGGCGACGTCATTCGTCAACCTGGTGATGGCTGTCCAGGAGCTGCTGCCTTGTCGTCTCTGTGATAATATGGGAGCAAACGTGGTTGGTCATTTCTCATTCTTGCCTCAGATTTTGACTTTGACTTGTGGAGAGAGGATGTCTTTCTTTGTTGTCTGCAACCAAATAAGATGTCCCGTGGTGGTCAACGTGCCTCTGAGCTATGAAACATGGCGGACCCCTATTGTCGAGCTTGCTCCTCCCGTCGACTCAGGGGCCAGTGGCGGCTCAGGTTTGTTTCAACTTGTGCTCGAAAAAGCGTTCTGGGCACCTCTCTGGCTTGAACCTTCCTGATGGGAATGCCCGTGGGACAATCTCACCTGAAGCCGGAGTGGCATGACTTTGGGCCTACGTCTTGCCCATGTCCAGCTGTGCACATCCAGTAGGAAGCATTCCTTGCATCGGGTCATAGCGATTGTGTTTCCCGTAGATTTTTGAGATATTAGTCGTCAGTGCAGCTTCAAAGCAGGCATGCCATTTCTATCGGTGTGCGTGGCCACATCTCTCAACCCTTGCGAGTCGTATTAAGAGCATGCTGGGTTATAATAGTGATGAGGGAGATGCTATCTTTCCATGAGCTGCAATCCATGAAGACCCTAAGATAATGACCACCATACGTGTCGGGACCATTGTTAGGCCAAGCAGCACGGCTAGCATAAAGACAACGACAGACCTGAAGGAGCAGGTTGATGAAAGTTCCAAATCAGAGTGGCCTGACTTCGCCACCAGTTCCTAGTTCGCAAGAGTGCAAGACTGAACCAAGTCGAAGCGACGTAGGGTATTAGGACGGGCCGGAAAACGATGACAGAAAGTGGCTCCACCATCAGCAGACGCAAGAGTCGCAATCGGCGCTGACCTCTGACGTAGATGCGCACCGCGCAGTCAAGAGAGGCGGGTTGCGGATGGCTCGAGAGATGGTCGTTTGAAGGTCGCAAGTTCCAGCTGGTCATGGGACGCGTCAAAAGCGGCAATCATAATTTTTTTGTTATAGCAAAAGAGACATTAAAGTCCGCAACGGCCATTGGACTTGCCGCTACGAAGACACTTCTTGATTGAATATCAACACAGGCACCCAGCTGCTCGATCACTTGGTCAGCCCGCCAGCTGGTTGTTCTACCCCGCCTATTACAGCTGCCACAGAAGACCCCGTCCCACCTGCCCCTCCATAAGCGCTGCCTATCCAGACCATCAACCACGTGGAGTTGAGAAGCTCCCTGAAAGAGACAGAGCACATCTCGCCGACATCATCACACCTGCGACTCGCTCTCTGCCAGACCTATATCGCGTATTCTGCATTCAGGAAAGAGTCATGGCAACCAACGGCGACGCCTCCTCGCTGTCAAGGTCAGATTCACCGACTGGCTCACCACGATCCGCTTCTGTGTCACTGCAAGCTGCCGCTACCATGAATGCCGGCCTTCAACGTGAGCCCTCGCGTCGTACGCACAATATGTCCTCACCGACAACGAGCCGAGAAACTAACCATTCACTAGAGTCATTCAGTAACTCATTACCACGAAACACATCATCGCCAAATACGAGCCGACGGCGATCGACTGTTCTCATGAACCTGCAACTGAACGATCCGTCGGTTCCTGGACCTGGGGAAATGGCACACGACCGCCCGGGATATACTGCTTCTAGTCCGCAGCCGCTGTCAGGGTCTCCTCTGATGGCCGATCCACACCATCATCACCGTGCTCCTAGTCTGGGAGAGCTGCATCAGGAGCTTGAAGCTGAGCAGGAAGGCCATGTCGTAAGCGATGGACCCCAGCTTGCACCTGCCGAGAAAGATAACACAGGGCTAACAAGCCATAGAACCGACTTCTACAAATGATTCGACAACAACAACTGGAACTGCAACGGCTCCAAGCATCCCGCCCGGGACACAGCAGCGACGCCGTTGTCGATGACAGTGCAATCGCGGATTCAGCGCCGAGGCCGATCCAAGGAGGAGGGTCATCGCACGCTAATCCTGCCGGCGGCAGTCAGGCGGCTGGATCCTTCTCTCGGTCACCGGTGTTTCCTCGAGGATCCATGGAAATGGCACGAGCCGAGATGCATCGTCGGTCCCGAACTCCAAGTCGTGGCGCGTCACCTCGACTGAGAGCAACGTCAATCAGCCAGGAAAGCGGAGACTGGGTCCTCGGTGGCCGTGATGAGAGTGCATTCTACCAGGCAGAGACACAGATGCTCACGCGGGAGAATCAGATGCTACGCCATCGTATACGAGATTTAGGTAAATACTCTTCCATTGTCTGCTCGTTACGCATGATTGTTCCTGGCTAACGGTGATTGATCGTCAGAGAAGCAACTTGCGGATATAGCACCTGGTTCTGGCACTGGCACCGAGCCAGCCATATCGTCCCACTTGACCCGATCATCGACGGCGGCTGGGGACGAGAGGGCGGCTGAAGCTGAAACTAAAGACCCGTAATAAGTCCAAGAGCTGGAGGTGCAATCCAGTCATGAATGTATATATATTGTTGTGGACTCGTGAACTTGTCGCAGAAGAAGGACGAGCAATAGAGTCTAATGATGGGAACACTTACGTAGGCGCATGGCGGTCATCAATTGTTTATTTGAGAATAAAAAATGGCATCGGACTGAGTGGTCTGTCGAGTTCTCGTACGCCACAAGTATCATTGTGGACTCATATTCCCTCCCCATCAACTAAATTACAGACCTCAATACTGCATATTTGATGCATTCCTCGAGACGTAGTCATGTCATGCAATATCGGTTGTGTCGATCGCACCACAATGCAAGCTCCGAAACCCGGCCGGGGCTTCCCCGTCATTGGATCACATCCCGCCGCAGCTCTCAACTCATCACAGTTAGTGCCAGAAAGCACCAACTTACACCATCACCAAGCGTCCATTGAGGCAGCATTGCTCAAAAAATTTGCACCAAAATGGTGGTCAAGCGGACATCGAGATTTCTCCCTTTGATAAAGAGCGGTCTCATCCCTCGCCGGCACTTCAGAGCATCGTCTGCCGCCCATGCCGACTTTACTCATACTGTAAGTTCTCATTCCCATTGCTATATGCATATGCGTTCTTCACAAATATGATTCCACCTCATTGTACCTCACATATAGAAAGAAACTTCAATGAGGTAAGCTAACGAGAGAAGATCATCGGCGGCGGCATAGTCGGCCTCTCCATAGCACACCACCTTTCCCTGCAGCCCAACACGACGCTCCTCCTCGAGCGTCACGCCTCCGTCGGCACGGAAACGTCCTCCCGGAACAGCGAGGTCATCCACGCGGGCATCTACTACGGCCGCGACACGCTCAAGACGAGTTTGTGTCTACGGGGCAAGCATCTCCTGTACCAGCTCTGCGAGAAGTACGGCGTGCCGCACCGGCGCACGGGAAAATGGATCGTCGCGCAGACGGATGCCCAGCGGGAGGAGCTGGAGAAGTTGTATTCGCACTGCGAGGCTATTGATGTGCCGATGCGGTGGGTTTCAGAGGAGGAAGTCGAGAGGGATGATGAAGGTGTGCGCGCCAGACGCGGCGTGCTGGAGAGTCCGACGACTGGGATCGTGGATGTGCACGGCGTGATGGCTGCTTTGGAGGGATTACTAGAGGAGCAAGGCGGGACGGTCGCGTTGAACTCGGACGTCGTGGATGTTCGCCCGGTATCGTCGGGGTGGGAGGTTGATGTGAGGGATTCTACGGGAGATGGATCGACGATTACGTCTGAGACGATCGTGAACGCAGCTGGTCTGGGAGCCATTGACGTACACAACATGATCGTGCCGCGCGGGGAGCACAAGACTCTCTACTACGCCAAGGGGAATTGCTTCTCGTACTCGTCGTCGCGGCCCAAGGTCTCGCGGCTTATCTATCCTGCTCCGAATCCCGGCGCAGGTGGGCTGGGCACGCATCTCACGCTCGATATGGGCGGTCGGGTGCGCTTCGGTCCTGACATCGAGTGGGTTGATAGCCCGGATGACTTGTCTGTGAGCGTGGCGAGGCTTCAGCAGGCCATTGAGGAGATCAAGCTCTATCTGCCTGGTGTGGATGAGACTTGCCTGGAGTCGGATTACGCGGGGATACGACCCAAGTTGACGTACAAGGGCGCGGGACAGATGGGCAAGAACTTCAACGATTTTGTGGTCAGGCTGGAGGATGGGTATCAAGGATGGGTAAATTGCTTGGGGATCGAGAGTCCTGGCCTCACGAGTAGTCTGGCCATTGGTGAGCGTGTGCGGCATCTACTATATGGATAGTCATCATAGCCAGGGGACAATGGGCACATTCAAACTTGGACTCAATATATGTCTCGCAGGTACGAGGCAAGTCATGCACACGTTGTTTAGACAGACAGATAGACTCGAGGCGAAATAGAACATATCGTTGAGCAACTCATTGCTTTCCTCAAACGCTGAAATCGGGGATATCATACAAACAGATCAGCGCTTGGAAAAACACGCGACCACCGACAGGTGCCCAAGATACATATCCAACATGCGTCGAACGCCGGAGCAGCTTCCACCTCCCACATACGTCTGAAGCATCGCCTCCCGTAGGTATACAGGATTGGGAAGCAAAAGACAAAGACTTAGTCCAAGCTTGAAGCAAAACATGATGAAGTGAACCAATCTTCGTGTGCTCCCTTGGACAGAATTCCATGCAGATATAGCCTCGACCCTAACTGCCGTCGAGCACAGACGCAATAAAAAAGAAACCTGATATTGAATCATCCCTCCGTGCTTGGCAACCTGATCGAAATGGACGACTTGTGTTGAAGCGAGCAAAACACTAGATTGCCATCCAAAGCCAAGCCGTAACGCCTCTTAACGCTTCACTCGTTGATTCGCTCCAGGGGAAAAAAAACATGATATAAACGCCGTTTTGAGAACCCTTGTCATCTTCACACAGGCGGCAAGACATTCCATACTCATTATAGGGTTCTACGTTTCGATCAGACCCGACTTAGTCAGATAGAACCTCAGTCAGCCTCACCACTAAAACTAGCGGCACCATTCTAGCTCATCGTAATGCCAGGGCAGAATTTTCTGCCTTGAACATTGATGTGCAGTTCGTAAATACCGTTTTGAGCCCCAACAAACCTGAATTACGCAAAATGTCAGTCACTTCTCGGCTTTGCCAACACAGCAAAAAAAGGAGGAAACTTACAGAGTACGGCCATCCTCGGTCCAAGCTAGTCCAGCCGTGTTGTCAGGTGACGGCGGTACCTCCACGCCGTGGTCGGTTGCCAAAGTCCCTCGTATGGCGCTTTCCTCCCAACGATTCACGACTTGGTTGATCAGTGGTACTAGAAGGGACGAGTTCTCGTTTTCAGATTCATTCGAAGGGCGCTCTCTCGCTTGGAGGATCTCCAGCACATTTAGATATGACGAGTCTTGGCGGTCTCGCTGGTCTCGCATTGCTGCTACCGTCTCTCCAATTCTATCCATCCATCGTTGATCCGGCCGCCTGGGTGATTGTGTCTGCTGGCTGTCGACCCCTTCCCGAACGAGCTGCCGCGCGTTGCGGGCTCTCTCCTGCTGCCGTTCTCGCTGTTCTCGATATGAGCCAAGAATGTCGCCCATTGCCCGACTAGTACTGCTACTGCGTTGCCGCTGACGTTGTTGCCCTTCGCCCTCGCCTGCATGTGGACGCAAGCTGGAGAGGTAAGTCCAGGTCAGGTCTGATGGACCTCCACGAGACCGCCCTTCGGCATCTCTTTGAGCAGCCCGTTCACGCCTGCGTCGGTCACCCTGAATAGCCTCCAATACTATTGTTTCGTTTGCTGTGAGAGGTTGATTGAGGGTCTCCAATGCCTCGGCTGGTCGGCGAGTACGTGTGCTGCCAGATGGTGGCGATCGATTCGCTCGTCGCTCTGCATTATTGTCCAATAATCGCGGATCAATAGTGTTTCTATCCAAGATATCAATGTGTTGAAAATCAGCTTCCACGTTGATATCAACAATTTGGCGGATGATGAAATTGCTCATGTCAGCGAAGCCTATGTGGCCTCTGTCCTCAGTCCATGCCAGAATATCGAAAGGTCCGGGACAGAACGCCATGTCCCGAATGGCGCCAGCACTGCTCTCGGGGCGTGATGATTTAAAAGTCGTAATCAGAGGCTCCGCGTACGGATCAAGGAGTAGCGTCGTGTCGAATATCGATATCGTGCCATACTGCGTTCCAGTTGCTAGATATGCACCAGAAGGCGAGAAGCATGCTGCGAAGCTGCCGCGACAATCCGAGCGGTCGTCCTTTCTTTGACTCTTTAATAAGAATCTCTGCTTGTATTCCCATCGGTAGCTTCCTGTGTGCAGTGAGCCTTCTGATCCTGAGCGTTCCTTTTCAACCCTTTCATGGACGTATAAATACGGATCGTCGAGGATACCAATCATGATTCGCCCATCTGGGGAAATGACGGCTCTGTTGACGAAATCAGGGTACTCTATGATATCAAGAGGGTCGACTTTGTCGTTCTGATCAAAATCTCGCAGGCTCACGAGTATGACTGTCTTGTCGTTGTTGGCCAACACAGCTACCGGTTCAGTATATGTGCCAGGATGTGGATCAGATGATGACGGAAACCAAAGTGTGACGCAGTTGACGCGGTCTTTTGCCAGTTTCATGCTCTTTGCGATTAAACTCTTGTTCGACCGCCGAGCATGAGCTAGAAGAGCCAGGAGAGGGTCTTCACGGCTGGCGCCATCCAAATTCAGTTGATGCCTTGTTTCGGCATCAAGATGCAGTCCTAATAACGGCTGTCTGTTACTCTCGATGGCTTCCTCTAGTTTGATAGCGACGAATTCGCCCGTCTCGCTCCCGCAACAAAGCCACCCATTGTCGGCGACTAAACACCTAGGTGCAAAAGTAAGAAGCTTTATCGTCTCGCATTCGTTTGTGAATGTGTTGAGTCGCTGCACGTGGTTGCTGCCGTTCCCGCCGGGAAAGTAGACAATGTTGCGCTTCTCAGCACTGATCAGTGACCTCAGTTGCCAGTGTCTGCACATGCTGTGTCAGCCCTTCCATGATCTTGCAAAAGTGAGAACGATAAGGAAAAATATGTCAACTAGTCGTATACATACTGCGATCGGACGGGGATCCGATAATGTTTGCGCCCTTTACGGGACACTATGCTTTCTGTCGGATAGCACCTATAGCCGCGTAAGTCATTATTAGTTGCGATGCAATTTAGTCAATCCAGATCTCCAGTGAGATAACCACAGCGTCAGGCTATGCATAGGGGGACAAGAGTGCACGAACAAGCCATCGTCATTGCTGGCCATGATGGGAGCCAGCGTCCTAGGACCAGCCTAAGCAGAGGAGTACGAAACGCAAAGTCGGTTGCGGGCGGCGTAAGCCCAGGGAGGAGCAATATATTGAAGGCGGTTCGAATCCAAGCGGATCGGACTAGGTATCTGTAATGAAATGTCGAAGGCCCGCTGAAGCCCGGCTTGACGAACAAAAAGTGTCGTCTACCGAGAGGCGCGAGCGAGCCGAAGTGAGAGCGCTAGTATGCCGCATGCGAGACCTCTCAGGGCAGGTTTGCTGGACGAACAGAGCTGAGCGATTGGGCCGACAATGTCGAACGAGAAGGAGAATTGAAGCGAAGCGGGAAACCGAGGATAGCAAGTCGACGAGGCGGCGCAGAGGACTGAATGGATGAGTGTCGGCGGTGATGGTCTGGCGGCCTGGCAATTACGTGATGCACGGTTTTGGATGATGTGGTTTAGAGACAGACTGGACGTGCAGTCTAGAGCCGGGCAGTCGTGTCCAGCCGGGCAGTGGCACACCTTGGCTGTATTAGCGGAAAACAGCTGGGCGTCGGGGGCAGTCAAGGCGGGAGGATGAACGTCTGGTCTGGTCTGTTTCTGGTGCACGCGGCCTGACAGCGAGCATCAAGGAAGCAAGTAGGACAAGCAAGCACAGCAATGTCCTCGGTAGGTATGTATTATGAGGCAGGATTAGACTTTGCGCAGATGCTGCTGCCGTGAGGGGGGCTCGTTGCTTGTTGCAGCTTGCACACCTCTTTAGCGTCTGAGTTTGCGAGCCAGCGAGTCAATACTGAACACGAACAGTCTGGTTCATTGTCAAGCAAGCAGCCACCTGAGTCTTGGCTGTAGCTTCTTAAAACTGCACAAGAAGCTGCTTCAACGCCCGACAGAGCGAGATACGCAGGCAACACATAAATGGAGGCAATCTTTCCCCAAGACCACGGCAGCTTCCTTTTATCCCGGGCAAATTGAATTTCCCCGTCAGCCTGGACTAGCGCACAGTCCCCATGGTGGTCAACCGCAATCAACGTCGAGCTTGGAGAAGTGCGTGCAATGTCATCCCGGTTGTTTGGCTCATGGATGTGACATGAGCATCTTGGGCTCATCTACCTTCCTATCCTGCGAATTTGCGACCACGTACCACTGGGAACCCACAAAATCCCATCTTTCATCTAACCTGGCATCCGGGGCAATCCGTCGTTTCGCTGCGAGGACCGGAGACATGCCAGACGTGTTCTGGTTCCACGCCGTTGCTCGTGTCCCTTGCCTAGTCGTGATAACCACCTACCTATTATGGGAAGTTCGGGATGGAGCACCAAGCTGCTCACGGGAGCACCGTACATACATACAACAGCCATGTGTGTTACGGTCAAGCTCTGTTTCCAAAAATATCCCACATTGTGCAGTTGCAGGTTCCCATTTGCAGCATTGCCGTTGTCCAGCAGCACGGCTGCAGGGTAGCTATAGTAGTAAAGGTATGAAACCAAATACACGAGACCAGTTTCATTTTATTTTTTTTCGAATGCACTCAAAGTATTAGTACGCACGAATACACCAAGGAATGAGACACCATTGACTCCAGCATTGCCATACACAAAAGTGGAATTCGGGTTGCTCAATCGATTGTGCTGCGAACGTCGAGATACTTTTGACCTGCATTGTATCAGACAGACGAGATGGCTTGCGTCTTGGTGTACGCGTGAAGCCTCGCACATTTGTCAATCAAGGCTGGTGTATAGAATTCCGAATGTCGGCGTATGGAAACAAACCATGGCAAGCCGTCATATTTACGACCAAGCTGGACCATGCGTAAATCCGGCCGCATATCAACCGATTATCACCGTAAAGGCATAACTAGAAAGGTGGAGATACGTTGAGCTCCTATTTCGACGTAAGTTCATGGAGAATATTCATGCCCCGACGCCAGTCTCCTGCTCCCATAGCTGGTGGGCCTTGCTAGACCCGCATTTCCATGTCCAATTTCATCATCAACCTCACGAATGTGTAATGCTGCGCACGCATGCGCCAACGACCGCAGTTCTCTCCAGGTGACATTAACATTGTTAGGGAGAAATTTGTACCTTCAGCCGTCTGCGAATTTTGTGCGCAGAGAGGCTTTGGCGCATCACAGCATGTTGGCGCGATTTCGAGTCATTGCATCCCATGTTCGCTCAACTCCGAGCTTGACAAGGACGCAGCTTGGAGCTCCGAGGCTTCAGCGTCAACAAGACAGACAGCCCGTGGCTACGAGCCGCAGGCTGCCGGCGTCGCCACAAGCCTCTATAGAGACTGGGCGTGATGAAAGCATGACTGAGGAATTTTGCGGAAGCTCCTTGGCCCCTTTGCCGGACCAACTTAATCCGACCCACAGCAAGCAGTCGCAGTGGGGACCTCCTTCTCTGCTTGCCTCCTTCCTTCGGCTTCTATGGCCCGGGGTTATCCATTTTTTCGGGGCCAAAAAAATTCGCTTTCCTCCCCTTCCCAATAAACTCATCCAGCCCGCTCACAACCACTTCCCTTTTCCTTCCTCTCTCCATATCCTCTCCTTCTGGAGCGCGCCATCAATTTCGTGCTTGCTCATTGTAATATTATACCCCGTCCATCATCACACGTCAAGATGTTGGCTTCGCGTCTGTCACGAGCTGTAAGTTTTTGCCAATTTCCCCTGGAATCTAGCACCCTCAACGTCGCGATTTTCGGACATATAGCTAATCTGTCCCCTTTCCATAGCTTCCCCGAGCTAGCCCCATCGCTGCTCGTTCAGCTGCCTTTGCCAGATCACCACTGGCAAGCAGATTCGCCCGCTATGAATCAACTGCGGCTGAAGGCGAGAAGGTGCAGGGCTCCGTCATTGGTATCGACTTGGGTACCACCAACTCTGCCGTCGGCATCATGGAAGGCAAGGTTCCTCGCATCATCGAGAACTCAGAAGGTGCTCGCACCACCCCTTCAGTTGTCGCTTTCGCCGAAGATGGCGAGCGACTAGTCGGTGTCGCCGCGAAGCGACAGGCTGTCGTCAACCCAGAGAACACCCTGTTCGCTACCAAGCGATTAATAGGTCGCAAGTTCACCGATGCTGAGGTTCAGCGTGATATCAAGGAAGTTCCTTATAAGATCGTCCAGCACACCAACGGCGACGCTTGGGTTTCTTCACGTGGCCAGAACTACTCTCCTTCTCAGATCGGTGGTTTTGTCCTCAACAAGATGAAGGAGACCGCTGAGTCTTACCTGTCCAAGCCCGTCAAAAACGCCGTTGTCACCGTCCCCGCTTACTTCAACGATGCTCAGCGTCAGAGCACCAAGGATGCTGGTCAGATTGCTGGCCTTAACGTCCTCCGTGTTGTTAACGAGCCTACTGCCGCTGCTCTTGCCTATGGTCTGGAGAAGGAGGCTGACAGCGTTGTCGCTGTCTACGATCTTGGTGGCGGTACTTTCGATATCTCCATCCTGGAGATTCAGAACGGTGTCTTCGAGGTCAAGTCCACCAACGGTGACACCCACCTGGGTGGTGAGGATTTCGATATCCACCTGGTTCGACACATGGTTGCCGACTTCAAGAAGACCTCTGGCATTGACCTGTCCGCTGACCGCATGGCTATCCAGCGTATCCGTGAAGCTGCTGAGAAGGCTAAGATTGAGTTGTCGTCCTCTCTCCAAACCGACATCAACCTGCCCTTCATCACTGCTGATGCCTCTGGCCCCAAGCACATCAACATGAAGCTCTCTCGTGCTCAGCTCGAGAAGATGGTTGACCCCCTCATCACCCGAACCGTCGAGCCCGTTCGCAAGGCTCTCAAGGATGCTGGTCTGCAGGCCAAGGAGATTCAAGAAGTTATTCTCGTTGGTGGTATGACCCGTATGCCCAAGGTCGCCGAGTCCGTCAAGAGCATCTTCGGACGTGATCCCGCCAAATCTGTCAACCCTGATGAGGCTGTCGCCATCGGTGCTGCTATTCAAGGTGCTGTTCTTTCTGGTGAAGTTAAGGATCTCCTGCTCCTTGATGTCACTCCTCTGTCTCTCGGTATTGAGACTCTGGGCGGTGTCTTCACTCGTCTGATCAACCGCAACACCACCATCCCCACCAAGAAGTCCCAGGTCTTCTCTACTGCCGCTGACTTCCAGACTGCTGTCGAGATCAAGGTCTACCAGGGTGAACGTGAGCTTGTCAAGGACAACAAGCTGCTGGGCAACTTCCAGCTTGTTGGCATCCCCCCCGCCCACCGCGGTGTTCCTCAGGTCGAGGTCACCTTCGACATTGATGCCGACTCTATTGTCCATGTCCACGCTAAGGACAAGTCTACGAACAAGGACCAATCCATCACCATTGCTTCTGGCTCTGGTTTGTCTGACAATGAGATTCAGCAGATGGTTGAGGACTCCGAGAAGTATGCTGAGGCTGACAAGGAGCGCAAGAGTACCATTGAGGCTGCCAACCGCGCCGACAGCGTGCTGAACGACACTGAGCGTGCCCTCAACGAGTACGCTGACAAGCTCGACAAAACTGAGGCCGACGGTATCAAGGAGAAGATCACCACTCTCCGCGAGTTTATTGCCAAGAGCCAGTCTAGCGAGGGCACTGCCACCGCCGCCGAGATCAAGGAGAAGACCGATGAGCTCCAGATGGCTAGCTTGAACCTGTTCGACAAGATGCACAAGGCACGCAACGAGGGGAACTCCGGCGAGCAGTCCACTGGCGAGCAGCAAGCCGAGGGCGGAAAGGACGAGAACAAGCCCTAAGCGGCGTGCGTCTCGTTAAGACACGCTCCTCTCAAACTTGTTAAAAACAAAACCGAAACGAAATGGGATCTGTTCGAATATTTGTGTAGCGTGGGCGCCACATAGAGATGTCCTTTTCTTTTTCTGTATTTTTCACTGTACTCATATCCCACCCTATGGTGCTATACTTATTTGCAAATTGTTTTACCCATGTCATTAATACCATGGTTGGCGGAAATCTAGGCGTTGGAGCATCAAAAACCTCTTCGAGGGAAGTTCTCTGGTTTTTTTACGAGAGGAAGGCAGCATGGCATCATTGGGGGCCAGTGTTTGGATTGGCTTTATGTACAATGTACTTTATAACTAGATGATAATAACACATCCTCCCTCTGGATTCCTTGCAATCAAGCCAGAATGTCCCTGTCTTATAATTCTTGCCGCTATTGTGCTTTGATATTGTTCGAACTGAGTGTATAAGTGCAAGCTCAGGACTTGGATCGTCTTGACATTATGAACTCGCATCATGGGATCCTTGCCTCAGTTGTGTCCCGAATCTTCACGCCATCCACCCCCAGGATGTATTGAGCGTGTTCGTTCCGTGAACAGCCACGATATTTACCTGCTGACATCGGTTTCCATCGTGATCATCTCCTTCCAGGGCATCCAATTCCACCAACGGCTCCGCCTCATCCCGAAACACCATCAGCAAAGGCTCACTCGTCCTCCGGCCGCCCAACCTCAAATTCGGTACATATAAGCTCCCGCCGGGCGACGTGATGGTGCTGAACCCCACGAAGCTGGTCCCCGTCCGAGCCATCTCGCGCCGCATCCATGGCGTGGTATCGCTTTGGGAATCGTGTCGTTCCAGTCCGGAGGTCATGCCGTAGGGTGAGGAGCAGTTTAGTGTGAAGGAGACTATGCGGAGGAAGAGGATGAGAAAGAGGCATAGGAGGATCGTGTACAGGATTGAGGTTGGTGTGATGTGGATGTGAGGGATTGCTGGGATCGCATTCGGCTCTGGTTGTGTGGGCGGCATTTTGGGATCTTGAAAATGGAGGGAGATCGGATTGAATACACAGATGGAATAATTAGTAGATTGTTTATGTCAAGGAACGTGAGCGACGATGTTGAAGCTTGAAGCTTGGTATCGGACGTCGTGATTGAAAATGAGCGATGAGGTCGTCTACAAAGTCTCGGTCGGGGCATACCATTTTTTACACTGAATAATTGCAGAGATCACAATAATCCCGGTGCCTTTGCAATGTTTTAGGCGCTACAGTGGTGGCATTCCTGATGACGGGAGCGTGGAACGGAGAATATATGAGCTCTGCGCTGAGGGGTGAGACATTCGGAGTTATACGTGCTGCGCTGAAGAACAATGTGTCAGAATGACGGGGACGGCGGGAGTATGGACAGAGTTTGAGAATTCAGGATGGGCACAATGTAATGCTTTGGATTTGTTTCTTGTATGGATGAGTGACCGCGAGTACGCGTGGAATGCTAGTGACTTTTGTTATTTTGCGGACACTATCACACGACATCCTTCTTGGATAGGTCGTTGATCTATCGCCCGAACCCGAACCAGCCCTTCTTTTTGGGCTGCTCTTGCTCAGCCTTGGCGGTCGCTGTCGCGCCAGATAATGATGTTTGAGATGTCTTGCCTGGGTAGTCGATGTAGTTCCATGCCACGTCGAGGAAGATGGGCTTGACGGGGATGGGAGCCAGCTTGGGAGGGAACTGCACGATGTTGCGCAAGTTGACGCGGCGCGGATACGTGTTGAGTGTTTCCAGAAGAGTCGGCTCTGGACCTTCCTCTGCTTCCGCGCGTTCGGCCTCGCGCAGGTTGTGGATGTGGACAATGGCACGGTGACGCTGCAGCTCGCCGTTGATGAGATCGCCCTGAAAAGACACGGCGCTGGGGTGGACGTCAACGCTCAACGGGTTCTGTTGATCGTTGCTGTCTGGCTGTCGGGGCACGCTCGAGGATGCCTCTTGAATGAGCGAGTTGGCATGGTTGATGAGGGCGAGTGCGTTGACAGCACTTCCGCCAATGGCGTGCGATCGTGCAATGGAGAGGCATCTGCAGAACCAGGTTAGTACTGAGGAGCGATGTCCAATGCTACATAGCTTCGGGTCAGAAAACACATGACTTACTTGAGAGCTTGGAAATACCTCTCGTAGCCATTCAGCTTGGTGGCAAGCCCTTCATCTGCAGCAACACCAGGCAACTCCTTGATGGATTCTAAGTTTTGCAATGTGCCATCATAAAGAGCCACCTTCTCCTTGAGCTTAGCGAGCTTCTTGCTCGGTGGAAGTTCTCGTGGCTTCTTCTCCTCGCCCGAAGCGCTGTCGTCCTTGGCTGCCTTAGCCTTTCTCCTTCTGGATACTTGGTATTCCTCAGGTCCTCCATCGTGCTGACCTGTAAGAACTCGGTTTCGCCCGATTCTCCAACTGATCATCTCGTAATTGACAGCCGTGCGAGTAATTTGCAGACTCTGCATACGGCCATCATTCTGTGCTACTCCCTCCGCCTTGAGCTCGTCAATGGCCTGCTTTGTAGCATCGACAGCGTCTTGTGTTGCCATGAAAATTTCATCATATTGAGCTGCAATCTCGTGCGGCTGTTGGCCTTGCGACTGGGCCACGTTGTTAGAAAGATTCGTTTCCGCTGCTTCTACAGACGCCCATGCTAGAGATATCTGCGCATCCTCAATCTTAACCTGACGGCCACGCCACGTGATGGTTCTGGGAGCGTTCTCCGCGCTGTCGCCTAGCTTGGAAGCCTCGTCTCCTTCTGCGAGGATGGTTGGGTCAAGGCGCTTGATTTCCTCAACAAGGGAGTCATCGGACCGAGGAAACGACGTCTTCGCAATAGTCGGGATCGGTACGGTACGGGGTGTTTTGAGCTGATAGGCGGTGTAGCGTATGGACGGATCGATGGTGTTAGATAGTAGGTCCTTGAACAGATCGCCGTTGCCGGCCGCCGATAGAGCGCTGTATAAAATGCGGGAAACGGCATAGCTTTGGAGACAGAGTTCCCAATTATGTTTCTCAAAGAGCATAGCTCCACGCATAAGCGCAGCATATGACTTTGCTTCAAGAATGTCGTTTGGCGATGCGCCAGAAGCTGATGACGACAGAGCATCAACCAAGGCCTGTGCTGCCTGGGAAGCCTTGTTCAGTCGAGAGACAATGTGGGATCGAGCTCTTCCAGTGATTTCCTTCTGTGCGGCGGTATGCGATGCCTTGATGCTCATCGCCTGTGCCCACGCACGTTCGCTCGTAAGAAGGAGGAGGTAGACATTCCTAGTATAGGTATGTTAGACGGATCTGGAGGTGCTCTGTCACAGGGCGTGACAAAGAGCAATTGCAATCATGTACTCACTCATTATTAGCAGAGATATCCTCCGGCGTGATCTGATCTGTCTTGCGAAATTTGCCCCGGTGCTTGGTCACAATGCCCAACTTCTTCCGAGAGCTCAATAGCCTTTTCGCAAGCTGTCCGTGATATGTGGAGTAGTCGCCATACAACAGGGCTTGGTCCCGGCCCTGGACCACGAAGCTGGTGATGTCCATGACGTGTAAGACGTTCCTGTAACACTTTGAGGGAATAGCCTTGTGTGTGGCCGAGTCCTCCGTTGCCCGAATGCTGGATCGTTTGCGCTCGTGTAGGTAGCAGCGTGTGGACTTCGAGGCTGGAGGTTGCTGTCTTTTGCTGGCAGTGGGGGGCTTCACATTTGGCGGGGCACAATGAGGCGGAGAAGGGTAATTGGCAGGCCAAGGCCAAAAATTGATTAAAAGTCGTGTGCGCTTATGTAAACCAAACTTGCACCGCAGCTTTTATCCACTTTTACTTGTTGCAGCTACACAACCTTCCTTTCCAGCAAGTCTGGATATATTAACGGCAAACCAAGTGTCAGGGTATCCTCTATACGTGCACGAAATCAAACGAAAGATATGGCTGATCAAGAAGCGTTGAAAGAACGGATATTATCGTCATTTTTCTGTTTCTCTGTTCGAACAGATGTTTGACGCCTCGTCACGCACGGGGTAGCACAAAGACCACGAAGCCGAGGGAAAGTGGTGCATGAAATAGTCTGCTGAATGGAACATGGGGATGTGCCTCTGGATGTGATGCTCGCCTTACCCGGCATTCCGCCCAATAAGCTCGGCATGCATCGTCATCGTCGTCACGTTGTGCCTGCGCCATACAGCGTGTAAGCTGATTGCTCAGCTCCAAGGCGTCAAGGATTCATAAGACGGTCAAGGGGATATGCTGGCTTGTACAGCATGTTCCGAGACAGACTAGAGCATTTTGTACAAGCCTTCCGGCCACGCTGCCTGATAATATCGACGAGATGGCGACCCCAGCGGCGGGCCGGTTGAGATCTGGCGCAGATGGCGGAACCGACAAAAAATTTCCATCTGCATCTGGCCACCGGTCCACGGTAGGTCGTAGAGGTGGTCGAGCGTCGAGTCTCGCCTTGGCTAGCCTGCCTGCTTCACCTGGTCTTTCCCACATTTCCGTCGCAGATGGCAAGATAGACAAGAGAATGAAAAGCCAGAATGCTCACGTGCGGATGATTTGAGTGCCTACAGTGGCTTGCGGTGCCAACTAGGCGGGACCCGGGGCGCGATGGGGTGCCACTGGGCGAACTGGAGGGTGTCGGCAGCCAATCAGTGGCCAATCAGCGGTGGAGTGCAGCGGCGTCGACAAAGGACTGCCGTGCAGGTGACCTATATTTTGTGCAGGCAGGCAGGCAGCCCTGGAGATTCAGATTCGGGGCAAGGCCATACCATGCCATGCCCTGCCTTGACATGCCAAGGGAGTGGGAGGTGATGGGAGATGGGAGATGGAAAGATGGAGATGGAGATGCAGATGCAGCAAAGAGATGGACTTTCATGGTCGTGCCAATCTCCATGCGCAATACTGTAACAAACATCCACACCCAAATATTATAGTGATCTCCAAAGTACTGTACACACACTGCAATCCAAGATAAACGAGCATAAGAACAGAATCACGCACATGCATGCAATCGCAGCATGAGCATAGTTATAATAGCTAGCATACGACTCTGCAGCGTAGCATGGCATATTATCGCCGTGCCTCGTCGCAAGCTAATCCGCTCGTTGTCCATCCCATCCCCCCAGGGCCAAGGACAGACAGGACCACCAGCCCGGCACAATCTCTAGCCTGCCAGCCTCTGGCCCAGTCTGGCGTCTGGCCTGGCCCCCCGTAGTAGTCCTCCATCTCCCGCCTGCAAGTGAAACCGTCTGCTTGCGGGACACACATACATGTGCATGTGCCTGGGGATCCCCGATGAGAAGCGCTCACTTTTTTTTCTGGCGGTTTCCGATGGCAGATGAATAATAGTACTCTCCTGCTCACCTCGACTTCCATCTTGCTTCTGCCTTCTCTTCTTACTCCCATTTCATCTTACTCCCTCTACGACTTACTCCATCGCTGCACGCTCGTCGAACAACGCCACCGCTCAGCAACAGGCAAGCGTTCACGCCCCGTGTGCGCGCCAGGCGTCATCGACCTGCTGGTGTGAATGAGCGAGTCTCGTGCGGCATCTCACTGCCACTTCCACCTCTCTCACAGAGGCGCACCATCTCCGGCTCGGGCTTGCATGCCGACTGCATATACCCTTGGCTCGATGGTCTTCTAATTTTCGACATCCAATTTGACATCTGCTGCACAAGCCGCTGATCTCACACGTTTGGAGCCTCTATTCCGAGAATCTCCGCCGCGTCCCAACTCTCGAAAGAACCTCGTGGTACAGTACAGTACGCTGGAGATCGGTTTTTCTCCACACATATTCACACGCAAATTTCCAGATTCAGCCCCTCAACGCCTCGACCATCTCAACCCGGTTTCTCACCGCCGAAAGCTTGTGATGAGGGTGGCTACCCTCACCAGATCAGCGTGGTAGCGCTTTCCCGTCCTCTTCTGGCTCTGTGTGTGGGCATTCAAAGGAAGGAAGAAGAAGAAGAAGAAGAAGAAGAAGAAGAAGAAAAAGACCCGATAACACGCTCCTTGCGGCACTCAGTGCTGCTCGTACTTCAAAATGTCCACCAACGGTACACCTCAGCCCCCCCAACCTCCGTTGTCCTCAAGTGAGACTACGGTCCCCTTGAGAGGCTCACGACCCTCTGCAGAAGCTGCCGGTCACTTCGCTTCACCACAGTCACCGAGTACCAGAACCAGCTTCACCAGTGGCCAAGGTCGATTGTCACATCCGCCAGGCTCTATGCCGGGTTGGAATCCAGCTGCCCTGCTTCAACCGAGTCGTCGAGGATTCAGTGCCACTGACTTGCGGAATCTACCCTCGGGTCGTCCTCAGTCCATGAATGGCCCCACCTCAAATAATCATGGCCGAGCATCACCTGCGGTGAACGATCAAATGGTTTTTCAGTTTACAAGTGCTAGTGATACTTCCTCAAACGGCCATATTAGCGGTTCTTCAACCCCAACGCCACCAAACGGTGAAGTAGCGTCATCAAATGACATGGGACTGTGGATTGAGCGCATGAATAACGTCCAACATCGTTCAAACGTTCCTCACCCCAAACGCCGCAAAACGGAAGACGCTCAGGATTTTGCTGCCAGATCTAGCAACATGCCAGTTCGGAGCAGTAGTGGTATGCTGGGTGAATATGTCAGAGATAAAAGACAAGAAGCCAACGGCCAGACTGCGCTTATGGCTGCTCCCACCGTAGATTTAACTGATGGTAAGACACACTTCGCACCGGGTGGATTCTTCCACCTAAGCACTTGTTGTAATTTATGGTTGCATCTGCTGACGCAATCGCCAGGAACCGACGACGAGGTCATGATTATAGATGACCCAAAAGACGAGGAAGTATGCTACGGTATGATCAAGACAAACCTGAACTGTAGTAAGGTGCCGGCGCCAAAACCTGGAATGCGAAGTTTATGGGGACCGAACTACAATCCTGGCATCAAGATTGTGCTCAAGCGTCAAACTGGGGAGCGATCACTGAAAATCCAAGCCTGCGATCATACTCGCGAGATGATAGGGCTTGTAGACCCTTCTAGTGCCCCAGCTCTCACTCCTCTTCTCGACACAAACATACGTTTAAGAACGGACTGCCGCATCCCGCCGCATCCGAAAAAGCCTGGCGAGGAGCCAGGTCAGGCAATATCTCGAGCTTACGAACTGGACATCGTAATGTACGGGCCTCAGCGCTACGCCCGGGCTGTTGGTAGTCTGTTGAGCAAGCATAATCTGAGGCTCATAGCACCTCACATGGTGCAAAAGGGCATCAAAGTGTCTAACCCGCACGTCTCTGAATGGCGGCCCGCGCCCCCGAAAGTGTACCCGACCAATGCTCAAGGGACATATTCCAGCGTCGCCAACCGTACCGTGGAGGAGATCCGCTCCGAAGTCATGGGTGTTTTCGATTCTCTGAAGCGGAACGATGACCTGCCTCTGATGGACCCCGATGCGCGAATCCTGACACCACTGCTTAAGCATCAGAAACAGGGTTTGTACTTCATGGCCACGCGCGAGAAGCCGCTTCAGGAGCAGTCCATGGAGAAGAGAATGGTTTCATTTTGGCAGACCAAAGTGAATGTGCGAGGTGAAAAGATGTACTCCAACTTCATTACGGGACAAGAACAGCGAGCAGCGCCCCCGGAAACTCGCGGCGGTATTCTTGCTGACATGATGGGTCTCGGCAAGACTCTTAGCATACTCTCTTTGGTGGCAAGCACGCTGAGTGATGCCCAAATATGGACACAGGCACCCATTGTACAACGACCCAAAGCTGAGACCAAGGTGTCGATTAACGGTCATTCTGTACCCCAAGCGAACTTTGAGCCCGCTCCCGTCATACGGCATGTGAAGACGACTCTGATCGTCTGCCTGCTCAGTACGGTCACAAACTGGGAGGAGCAGATGAAACAGCACGTGGCTGCCGACACTCTATCTTATCACATATATCATGGGACGAACCGTATTAAAGATGTCGAAAAACTGGCCGAATTCGATGTCGTAATTACTACTTACGGCTCAGTCTCCAATGAGCTAGGATCCCGGCGCAAAGGTAAAGATGGTGTCTATCCACTAGAAGAGATTGGATGGTTCAGAATTGTTCTGGATGAGGCCCACATGATTCGTGAGCAGTCGACGCTTCAATTCAAGGCTATATGCCGGCTGCAGGCTGAGCGACGTTGGGCGGTCACAGGAACTCCTGTCCAGAATCGCTTGGATGATTTAGCGGCGTTGCTGAGCTTCTTACGACTTCATCCGTTCGACGACCGATCCAAGTTCAATCGCTACGTCGTGGAGCCCTTCAAGGCATGCGATCCCGAAATCGTGCCCAAACTTCGAGTGCTCGTCGACACAATCACACTGCGCCGATTGAAGGATAAGATTGATTTACCGAAGCGGGATGATCTGGTTGTTCGTCTGGATTTCAGCCCCGAGGAGCGTTCTATCTACGAAATGTTTGCACGGAATGCACAAGATCGGGTTAAGATCCTGGCTGGCGTTAACGTTGGGAAGGCATTGGGCGACAGCACCTATATTCATATCTTGAAGGCTATTCTGAGGCTGCGACTGCTTTGTGCTCACGGCAAAGACCTGCTCAATGAGGAGGACTTGGCTGCACTACAGGGCATGTCCGCGGAACTGGCTATTAGTATTGACGATGATGACGACGACGGCCCGAGTCTGTCGCACCAAAAAGCGCATGAAATGTTTTCGCTTATGCAAGACACGAATAACGATGCCTGCATTGAATGCAGCAAGAAGCTGAATGCTGGCGAGGGCCAGAATCTCGAGTCTGAACAACAAGACGATACCCTTGGCTACATGACGCCATGCTTCCACATGGTATGCCAAAATTGCTACCGAAGTTACCAGGAACGGGTAAGACAGTTGCTCGAGCCTGGCCGCTCGACCGGACCATGCCTCGTCTGCGGCTCTGTCGTTCGCTTCGAATTTGTGCCACTCCGTCGCGACGACGTTGATGCCGAACACGATGGGCCTGCTAAAACAAAGGCGGCGAGAGGCCTTCCCAAGCGACTGGATAAATATGATGGACCGCACACCAAGACCAAGGCTCTTGTTGAGGATCTGCTCCGAAGCAAAGCTGCCAGCCAGGCCAATCCTTCGGAGCCACCTTTCAAGTCAGTAGTATTCTCAGGCTGGACCTCCCATCTGGACTTGATCGAAATTGCCCTCAATGCTGCCGAAATCACATTTGTCCGACTAGACGGCAGCATGACCCGCACAGCCCGTACCACAGCCATGGAGAAGTTCCGCGAAGACAACACCGTCGAAGTTATTTTGGTATCCATCATGGCTGGTGGTCTGGGCCTGAATCTCACGGCCGGCAACAATGTCTATGTTATGGAACCTCAGTACAACCCTGCGGCCGAAGCACAGGCTATCGACCGTGTTCACCGTCTTGGACAAAAGCGACCGGTCCGTACTGTCCGATACATCATGCGAGACAGCTTTGAAGAGAAGATGCTGCAGCTACAGGAGAAGAAGATGAAGCTGGCCAGTCTAAGTATGGATGGCCAGAGTAAAGCGCTGGATAAGGCGGAGGCCGCGAGGCAGAAGCTGATGGATTTGCGGAGTCTTTTCAAATAGAATCAGTTCTATTTTCTATCATTTCCCCAACACTACTCCTACCTACCCACTACACTCACATGAGCGGGTTATTTTTTGATTTTTTCATACTCTCATGACGAAACGACTTGACGAAGGAGAGCATATCGCCATGCCCACAAGACTATGCTTTTCTATCCTTAAAGGGCGTTCGGGAATACGCAATGAAACTGGGATGCAGCTACATTTGGAATGGCAATGACGTTATTAATGGGGTTACGTACAGCATAGCAGAGGCATTCTGATTTTTATTTACAAAAACACCGGTACACGGCAGTAACCCTCTCGCGAGGGAAACGATTTCAGTCTGGTTGGGATTTGGGGACGGATACAAATCGGTCGGTCTTATGCCTTTATCGATCACATATAAATATATATCACTTCTCATTCATGAATTTGTGCAAAAACTCCCATTTATCGTGTCATTATCTCATAAATTGCTTTTCTAGAATAATCGTAGCTTAAGCATCTTCTTCCTGACCCCTCCCTGCGAACTCGGTCCCCTCATTCGCAGTGCTCAGTCTCGCGCAGAGACTTAATAGCACCACCGTCTCCGTGGCAGCATAGTGGTTCAGCGCATCCAGCAGGATCTGCAAGTGTCTACTAAAGTTGTTTTCCCACTTTCTTATAATTTCTGACAAATTGTTCACGCGGGCCTCCGCGTCTCCGGCCGTGGAGGCATCGTGCTGCGATGTCGTGGAGCCCCGTTGCGCGCTTACTTTGGTGGCCTGGAAGCGTCTCCATTGGTCGGCGGTCATGGTGCTGGGCTTGTTGGCACCGGAGAGGTCGGGGTCTGATTTCTCGAGTTCGCGCGTGAGCCAGTTGGTGTAGTGGGCGAATATGGTGCATGTTTGCATTAATTTGGAGTGTATCTGCCATAGGTTAGAATTAACGCATTGTAATCAGGAGTGAGGGCTATGATAATTTGTGGGAAGGGAAAACAAGGCTTAAAGAGGAGATAACTGTGCGATGGGCTTCAGTGAAAGAGTGAATGACGTTTCTTACCCTGAGGAGCTTGCTGTTGGTGAGCATACACTCCTTTAAACACGTATCCAGAAAGTCGACATGGTCCTGCATCAGCTCGTCAACTGTTCGCGTCGGCCGCCCAGCTGGCAGATGCGCATCGCCATCCTTGGTGTTCAGCCGAGACATGAACTTGGTCCAGTTGGGCTCGATAACCTCCGACGTGCAAAAGTAGAGCAGCTGCTGCACGAAAACAAGCATCCTGGCTCTCAGCGTCCAAGCACGACGCTTCCAGATCTCCAGCGCGCGGTTCGGGCCCTTGTGTGCCCAGGTGATGCCTCGCGTCTGCGTCTGCCATGTAGTTGACAGTTGGGATTCTAAATATCGTAATGACAAGAGATAGCGGAATAGGGCCTGATATCGCCACACTGTGCGTCTGCTGATGACGAGGGAGACGGGGAAGGGGACCGAGTAGTCAAGCTCGAGGGATGTAAAGCCCGTGGCGTTCTTATCGTTCTCGATAGGTTGATTGGAGAGAGGCTGAAGCGCCTCTCCTTGCTCGATACCCGTGATATTGACGACCCGTTGCAGCGATTTGATGAGCGATACTTCGTTCATTTCGACCTTGACGTCTTCCTTGAAGGGGTCTAAGGAGACGATGCTACCGGGCTGACGCAGCACTAAATCCAATAGCGACTGCAATTTGTTCGTATTGACGCTCTTGGTCGGTTTCCGGAGCTCAGACGAGCCAAGTTCGAGGAAGTAGGAAAAATAGTCAGACGGGTCGAGGAAGAAGTAGTGCTTGAGAGATCGGAGGCGAGCGGGTAGAGCGTGTGTCGTAAGGAGCAATTGCATCAGGGAAGCGTTGGCGTGAGCGTAGGCATGATTGACGTTTTCAAGAAATCGTGGGTCGTCAAACGTCGTCGGCACATCAGAGACGACCTTGCTCACATCGACTCCTCCGCACTCGCGAACAACATTGAGATACTTTCCCGCTAGTAGTACCTTCTCCTTGACGCCCTCGAGCTGCGGCGGAACATCCTTATCGCGAATCGTGTATCTGCGGTCCCAGTAATCATCCATGTAGTCCTGTTTGAGCTGCTCGCGGCCTATACTCTTTCGTTCTTCGATTACAAATTCCGAGTGCGTATCCTTTATGCTTCCGTGGTGTAGCCACTCATTCAGCATGACCATGTACGGACGACTTGCATCCCGTAGTAAGGACGTGAGCAAGGCTCTTGCGGCAGGATCTCCAGACATCTTTTCGAGCCGCCTCGTGACCAACCCCAGCACGACGCCACCTTTGCAGATCTTCTTGCTGCCCATGCTCCCTGGCAACAGATCACCGCCCTCTCTCAGACGCTCTATGATCTCGTCTGGGTTTTCTATTTCAGTATCTTCTTCCTCATCGCTTTCGTCGTCCAAGATGCCATTCTTCTTGAGCAGTTCGTGAGCGAGAAGGTATAGCTGATGCATCATCTGGCTCGTAGATATGGTGTGGATATTAAGTACATGAACCGTGAAGGAGTCGTTCGTGAGAAATTGCGTTTCCAACTGCGCAATCATGATAAGGTAGTCTTGCAGAAACTTGCGGATCGAAGCACATAGAGCATGATTGACGGCACCGAATTCAGCTCGACTTTGAACATCGACAAAGGCCTCCAGGGCAGAGTAGTATGTCGCCATCTTGAGCATTGATTGAGTTAGATCGGCCAAGCTTGGATCCAGCCCGGGCAATATTCTGAATGTTGGTCCCGTGAGACGGTCTCGCTCCTCTGTTGGGTCATATCCCTTGGCGAATCGGATATACTGGCCCTCGTAGCCCATGAAGACGAATAACAGATCTTCCACAATCGCCGCTTCTTGTACCTCCAGAGTGAGTTCACTCAAAGCTTTTGGTTGCGGGGCCTGTGGCACTGTCGAGGCAACTGGGGGTATTGAGATTCGAGAGGCCAACGGAGCCGATGTGTGTGGTAATAACGTCACTTCGGGATTCCATGGTGCTACAAAGCAGTCAGTCTCTTTTTTGATTCCGTGCCCACAAGTAGTACTTCCTAGGTGAAGGCCGGGCGACTTATTCCACTCCAGCTCGAGGCGTACCTTGCGCAGCTTCTGAGACAGAGTCCTTTGGCCGAAACTCGACCGACTTCTGCCGCCTGATATCAGCATCTCGCCTCTCTCCCGTGCCGCTCCGTCGATGCTGCTTCTCTGGACTGGGGTTTCTCTTCAAGATTCGGTCCACGTGCGCTTCGAACGTTCGCTCCGTAACCCGCCGCTCCTCGTAGCGCCTCTCCTCTGCAGAAGTAGATCGATTGACCGGCCTCGGATTCCCTGACGCTGTCCTCTTATGGGGCATACCGGGGAATTGGGACTCGGCGTTGAATGCAGCATCTGCGGACGAGCGGGCTCGCTCTTCTGCATGGTTACTGTAACGGCTCGATGCTCTTGCGGCTCCAGATGCCATGTTTGCGGACTACATGGGAAGCGCCGCGCTGCAAGGAGGCACGAGGCATGCAGGTTATGGCGGGGAATCGCAGGCTATCGACGCCCGTATAGGGCAATGCCTTGACAAGGTCGTTGTTGTTCGAGATCTCGAGCCTGTCGTTGAAGCTTCATTGCTTGGGCGTCTCTTACAGCTGCAGTCCCCACTGAGCCAACTCCGACGTGGGGTTCCAAACGCTCAACCGCGACAGGCACGCGTCGTCGTGCTGCATCTGCAATGCAAGCTGGAGAGTGGAGTGGGATGTTCGGAAAAACTGTCGCCCCGCCAAGCTCCCCCCCCCAAGCTAGCAGCCTGCCTGGTCTGTGTGTCTGTCCCTGCGAGTGACGCCAGCAAATGGCTGGCTGGCTGCTGCGTAGCCTCTGTGCTTGCCTAACGCTTCCCATGCTGTGCGCAACCACCAGCCAGCCCAGCTGCTTTGGTCCAACGTCCCAAGCTTCGTGAAGCTCCAAGAGACATCACCAACATCCATCTTCACAACATCGCCTCGAATTCGTCGCCCTCAATTCAAGCCCACGACGAGTGCTTCACGAACTAAATCTCCCTCGCAACGCATCCTTCGCCCTCCTGGCTTCCGGCAAAGCATTCCAGGCTGATACCTTCCTCATAAACCGCCAAGATGTTCATGGCAAGATCAGAATACGGTAGCTACAGGCCCATCAAACGCACATCGCACCACAAGTCTCCGCAACGCTGACCCCCTTATCCTACAGACAGAGGCATCAACACCTTCTCCCCAGAAGGCCGTCTCTTCCAAGTCGAATACTCCCTCGAAGCCATCAAGCTCGGTTCCACCGCCATCGGCGTAGCCACCTCGGAAGGCGTCATCCTAGGTGTCGAGAAGCGAGTCACGTCCACCCTGCTAGAGACCTCGTCCGTTGAGAAGATTGTCGAGATTGATCGTCACATTGGCTGTGCCATGTCCGGACTCCAAGCCGATGCTCGTTCCATGGTCGAGCACGCCCGTGTCGAGTGCCAGAGCCATGCCTTCAACTACAACGAACCCCTTGGCGTCGAGAGCTGCACGCAAGCTATCTGCGATTTGGCGTTGCGATTTGGCGAGGGAGCTGATGGAGAGGAGACAATCATGAGCAGACCCTTCGGTGTGGCTCTGCTGATTGCTGGCTTTGATGAGCAAGGTCCTCAACTATTCCACGCCGAACCTAGTGGAACCTTTTATCGCTACGATGCGAAGGCTATTGGTTCCGGATCAGAGGGTGCTCAAGCAGAGCTTCAGAACGAGTATCACAAGGCAAGTCTGACTGTTTTCTTACACCGTGACACCATTTGGATAAAATTACAGCTGCTAACAGAAGAACTCTTTGCCTATTTTTAGTCGCTCACGATCACAGACGCTGAGACTCTGGTTTTGAAGACACTCAAGCAGGTAATGGAGGAGAAGCTGGATGCCAAGAACGTGCAATTGGCCAGTGTGACAAAAGAAAAGGGTTTCAGAATATATACCGACGAAGAGATGGCCGCAGTAGTAGAGAGGCTACCCGCCAATTAAAAGGGTTGCGTTGAGCCTGATTATGGGTTCCGGAGCACAGCAAACACTCAAAGAGATAGAGCTGAACCATTGCATTCGCATCGGCCAGCGTCTGCACATGCATCACATTGCGCTAGCTCCATGATATTTATCATTAATACAAGGGTTTTCCATTTGCCGCATGAGAGCGTCGACTACGATTACATCCATTACCTCGTTCGCCCAGGGCCGCCTGGCTTTCCATCTTCCATTCCTTGGTGACAACAGAAGTGCATTATCCCAGCAGAAACGTTGTAACAAGGTGTCTTCCAGATTCAACGCCTGTTCATGCCAATCACCTGCCTTTGTACTCCACTCTAAGAATCACTTTTCGAACAGCAGCGTTTTGAAACTGGTGTGTAAAATATATCCGCAACTTGTCAAATTCCTGTCGTTGCAACAGAGATAGCGACGACAACGCTTGGTGTAAATTGGTTCAACTGTCTTCTTGCAGATCCAGCACCTCCAAATCTGTCTCCACGCCGAGAAGGCCAAGAACCAGAGTGGTCTGCTCCGATCTTCGAAGTACTAGTCTTGTCTCCTCGGTATTTTCGAGTTCACGCAGCCGTTGGTCTAGCTTGCGTGGGTTCATCCACACGGACGTGGGGACATCTTCCAAGTGTTGAGGTCGTCGGTACTCAGGCCCATGACCCAGTTGCGCAACCTTGATCCATGCTGATTCGCATCCTATGGCTATCTTCCTTGCTGTCTGCCAACCAGTGAGCCGCACAACATCAAAGACGCGCTGGATGACCCAGCATCGTTGATTATTATCTTGAAGCTGCATTCGAATGTCAGAAGAGGAGGGTACCTGACAGGAGGAGCAAAAGCACTTACCTGGACTGCTGCTACGAACAAACAAAATGAGCTCTCAATGAGAGCTGCTGCAAGAGTAGTGCTGACATCCTTCTTGTCAGACAAGTCGTCCGTGAGCCCAGCCGCGATGCGTCCGATTTGAATAGCGTATCCGGTAGTGGATGGTGCCGCCATGCCAGCAGCCTGCATGGCTGCTGGTGGCATATTGGGCCGGCTTCGGTAGAGATGAATTAAGCCCATGTAATAATTCATCCATATACCCGCAACGGAGTATGTACGATACTGCAAGGCAGTACCGAACGGTGTATCTTTTCGGTCTGCGTATTCACTGTTGAGGTGCTTGAATCGCGAGTCCAAGTGGCTTTCGAATACTTCAAAGGCCTGACGAATACTTTCCCACTCTTGTTCCGCCGTTTCGTTGCTTTCTGGGCTGGCTGAATCAGTCGGTGAATCTGATTCATCGGAATATGTCGTAGTCGCCGCAAAGCCCATCGGAGCATGGAACCGGCCGAGGGTAGGTACAATGCCCGGGAATTGGGATGGAGACGATCCTCCTTTAAAGGATCCACCCCCTTTAGCTCGAAATGCTCTGCGTTTTCTGGACAAGTCTTTAGATGCAAAGCTTGCAAGCCGCCCCAGAAGCAGAATCAGGTGATCATACGTTCCGTATCTGCAAGACACTCTGTCAGCAACATCGATGCATAGCTGTTAGGTGGAACAAAACCCTTACATAGCACTGATGCTCGATAACGGGGCCCTGGGCGGACATTGCGTCCATTCTTCGTATTCCATGCTAGAAAGTAGTCAGCTTCAAGCATCAGACAACCACACAAAATCCTGGCTTATTCCTTACAATAGCTTCGTCCCACCAAGGATACTCTGGTAAACATCCATTTTAGCATACCACCAGAACAGATCTCGCAGGATATCGTAATTTTCGATATCCTTGTCAGTAGTCCACAGGCATTCTTCTTCCAAAAGTTGACCGTCTTGCAATCCATAATCCTCGGCGGTTACCCGGGTACCTGTTATGGAGCTCAAAAGACTATAATCGAGGTCCGCCGGGTCTCTTTTGGGACCAATGATTTTTGGGGCAGAAAATGGGCTCGGGAAATGCCTCATGCGTTTGACCGGAAGACATACTTGTGACATTTGCCTCAGAGGAATTTGCTTGAATAATAGCCTTCCACCCAACAGATGATTGCACCACTTGGTGTGGTCAGAAGACCAAACTTCAAAATAAGCCAACAACAAGGTTGTGGCCACAGTCGTTGGCTTTGTATTGCGCACTGGTGTGCTCACATTCCGGGCATTCCGACGAATAGAGCAGTGGTAATGGCGAAGGGCCGCAGTAGCGGGCGTGTTCTGCAGCGTGGCGATTTGAAGGCTAGCAATTGCCATGATGGCATGAAAAAGGCCAGGATGGTGGAAAGACAGCAGTGGGAACGTGTCTTTGAGATGTTAGTATCGCAGACGCTGCTACTGTCTCGAAATAACAGTGTGAAGAAAGGACCGACTTACGACTCCATAAGTTGTTATCTAGAGTAGCATCTCCGTCAAACCTAGCTCCCGACGCCAACGACACAGGGTCTCTCTCGTATAATGACATGGTGGGCCCCGTCACATTAATGAAATGCATGAAGATGGTCTGCATGTCATGCCGCCGCAATTCAGATGTGTGCGCGTAGTCCATATATTCCAAAAGGGCGTAATTCTTTGCGAACGTCGAGAACGTCCTGACTTCTGTGCCCCTCCGAGGGTACGGCGTCAAAACATCTCCGTAACCTCGCACACTCAAAGACTTCGGGTCAGGTTGCTCGTCATCGGACTCGTCCATAGACATCTCATCTTCCAGATCTGTCGGACCAACCTGTGTTGAACTATCTCGCTGGAACGATTCTTCTCGCAACAGCTCGTATTCGACACCGTCCTCGAGCACATCGCCTTCTGGGGATCCGTCTTTACCAACTAGACCAGAAAAGGCTGCTTCGTATGAAGGCCTCTTGTAGTAGTGTTGACTGACAGAAGCATCTGGCCCCAAAAGGGGATTCGGTATAGGTCCGGAGCTGGGGTTTGACATGTAAGCCGACTGTGAAGCGTGAAGCGACTGTGCCTGCTGGATAGCAAACAAAATAGGCTGTCTATACGTTATATTAAAAGGTGCTGGCCGAGGAGCTATTGGTTGCAATGTGGCTTGAGTTGGGTTTTGGCTTGTGAGGTGTCCCATAGCTGAGCCATGATCTCGAGACCCGGGGGGATAGACTGCTGGCCCGAAGTGGCCATGGTGCGTTCCCAGATTTGCCGGATCTTTGAAGACAACTCGTTGGGTGTAACCCTCGCAAGGGCGTTTGGACTTGATGCAATTCTTGCATCTCGGCTTAGTTTCGTCACATTTGATGCGCCGCTTTCGGCATGCTGTTCGAGTTGGCAAATTCGTTAGCTACAGAGACCGAGGGTTCTACCCAGCACTTTCATAATGTTTTCTTACTCAGGCAGCCTGTCTTGGTTCTCTTCTTGACAGCGGGCTTTTTCCCTTTTCCGTCATCCTCGTTGTTCTCGTTGAGCTGCTGACCAGCTGCAGAACCGGAATGAGATTGTTTGTCGTCAGGCTGCATTATGTCACTTTCTGCCACTATGAGTAGCTTGCAGTGGATACGTGGAAGTTGAGGAGGCTGCTGCGAATATAGGATGTGCTACCGTGTATGCTCTTACATGGTGCGAGTTTCCACAAAGGCGGGAGACTTTTGTCATAGAAAGGAAGACCTATTGCTCAAGTCAATGTCCCAAATTGACGTTTCCGAAGTACAAGATCCGCAAGCGGTCCAGGCCTGTCGAATATCAAGCTAAGGACTCTGATCAAACCTCGACAGAGGTAGCGATTTCGACTGGGAGCGAACCAGAAACGGAACGCTGTTCAAGCGAGAAGGGAGGGAGGAAAGGAAAGAGATACAGAGACAAAGAAAAAGAGAGGTTGGGAAATAAAAGAGGGTTCAAGGTCATAGGAGTTGAGCTTTGAGGAAGAGAACCGCTCGAAAGCGTGAAACGTAGTTTGTGCAACACCAAAGCAAATGGGCAGGATGGCGGTAGGTTCCCCAAAGATGGCCCAGTTGCTTTTCGGGAGAGACGAGGAATCCGTCAGGTAATATAGAAACTTCGAATTTGTCAGAAGCTGTCAGGGAGAAGAAAGGGAATCCATAAACGGGCGTTTTGGCCAGCCGAGGTAGCAGGTCCCCTCTTTCTTCCTTCGCGATTGCTGTATATAGGAAGGTAGGACGGGTGAAGTCTATGGCAAGCGGCAAAAACTCCAATCCTGCGCATTGAACTTGACTGCAGTGTTGAAAAAATGCCCGGTTTTCAATAGCATTATGAAGCTTCTAATTGAAGAGCAGCTGTCGTGTAGGCGAAAGCAGCAACTCGCACGACCAAACGAGAAGACCAGAGTGGTGGTGTGAGTGTATCAGGGCTCGATGGTGTCTAGGTCCAGAAGACCGCCAGATTCAACAGCTCAACCCCGCAGGGAGCAGCATTAAGAGTCTTTCGTTGGCAAACAGCAGAGCGGCTCTGGTGAGATTGCCAGGTAGAGCCGCAAGTGGACGAGGCAGATCGAGACGAGATAGAGTTGTGGCAGCTAATATGGAGGATGATGCATGGCCCAGGCCACAGATGTGGCTGGCACAGTATGTAAGTACCTGTCCAGGCCAGCCTCAGAGCCCTGGGGACGTAGGCATATTAGAGCCGG
>AFRD01000175.1:0-64890 GCA_000222875.2 Periglandula ipomoeae IasaF13
CGGACCAGTCACATTTGTTGTCCGCCAGAAGGGCCCGTGTGTGCTGTTCAGAGAGCTGTGGCTTTGAGGTACCCCTGTCTGTAGATTCCCCGCCACCGGGTACCTGAGGGTACAAATAAAGTCCCACCGGCCGCGATGCCTTCCTCCCTTCTTCCTCCCCACTCACAACCAAAAGTAGGGTCGCAAAGCTTCTTCACGAGGATATATCTTTGTTGATATTTCTTCTGCCCGGACCCCCTTGTCAATCCTTTTGTGCGTCATTCACTCTTTTAATCCCCCCATCCACGCCTCCTTGCTCTTTTCGTCGCTCTCTAGCCAACTTCCCAAAGCACGACGCTCTGCTCGAGGTCGGTCAATACTCTCGACTACAACAGACAAGAGACGCTCTTTTTAACAAGGCCGTTTCCTTGTCTGCCCTCGCCCACCGCCGTGCTCTATCCCGTCCGAGACGCCCTTTAGTTATATTCCGCATTTGACGAAACACGCCCCAGCCATGTTCAAGCGTTCTTTCCGGTCCCAGCAGGACCAGAACCGCGTCGACAAGTCTGCGAGACTGAAGAAATCAGGCGCCGTCCGGGATCCCACGAAGCTATCGAAACTGCAAAGATCGCTCACCGAGCAAGACTATGCTGCGCAAAAGTCTGCGACCCCGTCGCCCATCGTGACACTCACGGTTGGCCGCGAGGGACGGCTCTTTGCAGCGCACGAGGATGTCCTCCGCCAGTCGCCATTTTTCGATGCCGCCTGCAGAGGCAACTTCCCCGATTCGCAGAGCAGGAGAATCTCTCTCCCCGACGAAGAACCCGAGGTCTTCTCTTGAATCCTCGAGTATCTGTACAAGGGTGACTACTATCCACGCCTGTTGCACAACAGAGCCCGCAACTCTTGGGATCTTGAGGATCGCATGCGATCACCTCACACATCACCAAACCCCGAAACTGGAGGTGGCCGCGCAGGTACGGCTACCGACGCCACCGTTTTTGTTTACAGCGTGGGAGGCGATATCCTCCGCGACACGGTCGTGTACTGTGCTGCGGATCGATATGGACTCGAGGAGCTGAAGCGTCTGGCCCTGCGCAAACAAGGCCTGCAAGCTGGCATCGATGTTGGTACCATCTTGCGGTCCGCTCAGTACGCCTATGCCCACACGCCTGACTCGGATAGCCGCTTGCGCGCTCATTATCTCGCCCTGATCATCCGCTGCCGCAAGACGTTCAAGCGGAGCGGGACCATGCAGGCTGAAATGGAGGCGGGTGGCAGCAAACTATTCTTCGATTTGTTTGTGGCCATGTGCAATCACCTGGACGATGTCATTGACGTGACGAACGCTCGCACGCCGAGGACAGTCTGAAGGGATGGTTGAACCAAAGGCATGCGCAATTCAAAACACAAATCAAGTCTCCGGAACCTGTTGCGCTTATGCCGAGAAAAGTTGTTGTAGCTGTGGTGTTTAACGAAAATCCAGAACAAAAGAAAAGCCCAAAAAAAAGAGTCTTCAAGGTAATACTAAGGAAATGAAAATCACAAAAAAAAAAGGTTAAGCGATATGTGGTCTTGCGGAATCCGGACGGCGTTTTGAATATTAAATTTCGAACTCCCCTCATCAGATTGACGTCCTTCCATTGGGGAGTTGTTGTATTATTGCTCCTTTCTCTGCTTCTTGGAGGGTGGCCGGCCGACAATTTTGATGAGTACTGAGTTGAGAGGCAATAATTCTGCCGTATCTTGGGCCGTGGTCCTCCGCTCAACCTTATTGTGCCATTTTCTCTTTCTTTTGTCCTTGGCGCACTCTTTTCACGGGTTGTTCATGCGACTTATCTTTTCCGCTCTTGTCAATTATTGCATGGCAGCTAGGTACAGGTTGTTTTATCCGGACCGCTTTTTTTTTTTTTTTTTCTTCAACTCTGGCGTCTGGGACTGATAGCATTCCGCTTTTTGTTGGTTTATGCATATATCACTGTGTTTCTGCATCAGATTGAAGATTTTTGAGAATGCGAAGAAGATAGTTCTGGGGGTTTGTCTAAATTGTTTTTTTGGTGCAATTTTTAACACCCCGTCCCAACTCTGGGCCCAGATTGGCACTTCCTTAATGGCCCCTTTGTTTGTTTTCAGTACATACGGATGGGAGTTTATCGCTTTACTTGCCAAGTTTGTTTTCGTTCGCGATTTTTCTCAGACTGTCTTGTGCGTTATTCTTTAATGATGCGATGCAGATGGTTCGGAACGCGAAAAGGAAAGAAAGAAAGTCGGAAGCTCTCCATTCACATTTTCAAGATGAGATAGCGCGGACGTTTTTTGCAGGACTGATTTATTTGTTTGTTTCGACTCTTGTCTACAGGACTAGGCGGAGTTTAGCAACGATGTTTCGTTTCCTTTGTGACGTCGGTATGGCTTCATCTACACACATCGCATCTTCTCTACCAAAGGGAAATGTGGAACGATCAAGAAAAAATGTTTCTTTTCCTTTGTTTGGGAGGAACGAGAACTTGCATGGTCTCGAGGGGCAAGATGAAAGAAGAAACACGAAATCGCCGGTCAAGCAAGAAAGAAAGAGATTGATGATATATATGATATATATGATCTTGATGATTTTGTATGTACATTTGTTTTGACTTGGGTCGCTAGTTCGACCTCCCTGGCGTGAGCTCCATCAGGGTCGAGGTAATGAGAAAGCCGGTCACCTCATTGGGATTTGTTGGTGCGAGTGACATTGTGAAATGTACATGTGATCGTTGAGTCCTCTGGAGATGTGTCGTACCATGCCGCTCCATCGTCACCCTCAAGAAGATGGCGAGATGGATGGAAGCATCAATAGGCGCTGATGATGCGAGCATGAGTCTATAAATGAGTAAAGCGCCTCGCGACGCCGACACGCTCACGATACATTATTCTATCTATACTTGAAACGTTGAAGTCCTAAAATTACAGTGCTCCTCAGTGTCCAAGGAGCCAGTCACCAGTTACAAATCCCCCGGCATCACAGGCCGATCGTCCGATCTCATGGACGCGCGATACAGAATATCCCAATCCTTGCACGTCCTTTCTCCCATGCCATCGATGAACGGCTTGCCATTGTCAAATTGCTTAGGTCGCTCAATCGTCGCATCAGCCAAGCAAAGCAAGCTCTGTAAAATTTCCGCGCGTCAGTAACGTAAAACAGGCATCGTAATCAGCGTCACACAGCACAGAAACCCACCTGGCGCAAATAATCAAAGCAATGCATAGGATGCTCCCTGTCATGATCAAGCGGATTCATCATGCCGCCCCCATGCCGCGAGTGCAACCGCTGCTGCCCTTCCTCCACAGCCCCATTCTCGCCCTTCAAAACCGCAATAACATCATGCAGATACTGCATCTCCGTGCGAATCATGCCCAGGCAATGAAGCTGATGAAACATGGCGATGCCAAGTCTATCGCTGTTCTCCTTCGTCTTCGCCAGCGAGAAGCATCCCCCGTTGGGCGGGAACAAGAGCCTGTTCCAGAGCACATCGTACTTATGACTCAGGTTCTTGAAGGCGTCGTGCTCGCCGAACTCGGCGACGCGCGAGCTCGTTTTGAGCGCGTGCAGGTCGCCTAGTATGATGGACTTGTCGAGTTTCGCGTGGGATGTGAATTGCGAGAAGGGCAGGAGCATGAAGTATGTGAAGAGGCCGAAAGAGACGACGAGGGAGGAGAAGAGGGCGAGGAGGAAGGCGAGGTGTTTGCGCGCCTTGTGCGGTGGCAGCGGCGCCATGGCTGACTCGAAATCTGCTGCGAATTTTCTTTGGCGATGAATGATGAGCAGTGAAGAATGAAAAATTGATGGCCGTAAGAGAAGGAAATTTCGAATGTTTGTTGTTCGGCATGGGGTTTGGGTGCCTGGTGCCCGGTAGATTTCGCATTGACCACAGCAAGGGTCGCCCTTGCTCTTTGCTTGTTCGCACTATTTGGCCTCGTCGCTGGTGGAGTGCTACGTCGCTGGGCGGGTGTTGATCAAGATTGCATTCCGGGGGACGGCGGCTTGTCTAGCATTTGGATCGCTTGGTATGCCCGGCGTCAGGTGGTCGAACGGGATGGCGCATCGCAAGGGAGGACCAGATTTGTGACGACGGGATGCGGGGAAAGCGCATCGTGATTTGAAGATTCAAGATCTGTGGGCGCATGAATTGGCCTTTGGTGTTATGGTAGGATGAATTACTTGCGCCGGTATTGCGAGTCCGGCTATCGTTGAGAATGAGGTTTTTGAGGATCTTGTGCTTCTTTGGGGTTGGCGTGGTGTGCTGTCTCTGGGCTGGCGAATGGGCAGCTGAGCGAGTGGCATTCCAGTGACCAGAGAGTTATCGACCCTTTGGGTTTAGTTGGATTTTGTATCTTTGAAAGAAAGAGACTTGACCAATGGTGTGTTGTGAAATGCATGTATGATCTTCGTGAGCTGGGACTTTGAACGTGTCTTGGATGTTCAAGTTGACAACTAAGACTCAGATTGCCATGACGCTGGGTGTAATTCATTGACATAGACGGGCTGGAAAGGATAGGATAGGACTATGCAACTGTTGTGCAACTCAATGGTTGCTCATGCTACTTAAATTGACCAACTCCCCTCTAACTTGTGTAGACTCTTGCTTCGCGAAAAGTGTATACCTATGCTCAGTGTCTTGAAGCAATCAATTTCCCATCTCTCAGCTTTTCATCATGAAGTTCATCACGCTCATTGCCTCGCTCGCCGCCTTGGCTGCCGCGGCACCAACTCAACAGTCTGACATGGCCGTGCAGCAGCGTGATGGCCAGGCCAAGGGCGAGACTTACACCACGACCTCGAAATCTTCCCCAGATGACGGTGACTTGGTCTTCAGCGACCAGCCTCCTCAAGCGGCGACGAATGCGCAACCCGCTAGTACTGGAAACAAGTGCGCGGATTGCGCTCAGTACTGCGGCGACCCTAGTAATGGTGCTGCCCTGCGAGCGGCATGCTATATTGTCAAGTGCGGTATCCAGGTGAGTTATGGTCCATGCAAAAAGTGTACTCGGAAGTGTTTGTGCTGACGTTGTAATAGTGCATTGTCGGTTAAACGGGGTTTCGTAGGTGGAAGAGACTATGTGACATCTTGTTGTTCTCATCTGTCGAATAGACAAGTTGTTGGAACGTCAAATAGACACACATAAAATGTACTATCCAATTTTCTGGAATCAATATTGTGCCGTCCATGTCCGTGCTTTTCGCTTCTGAACTAGTTGCGGCATCGAAATTGGGTGAATGAATGCCATTACTTGGTCGCGCAAGAATAATCCCAATTGTCCAGTGAGGCCCTAGGTGCTGTCCAGAGCACACTATGATGGAATCCGAGGTGAACGCCAGCCAGTGTACTCAAGCAGTGACACCTCAAAAAGTTAATGCGAAACACCATGGACAAAGAGACATATGCACACAATGATCCTTTCCCAATTGTAGAGTAACAATTTACCGAGGTCGGACTTGTCGTCGTGCTTTCGGAAGTTCGTCATGGCTTAACGAAGCCAGTCGTGGCAACTGAATGTAGTTGAAGGGTGTTTTTAGACACGGATAAGCCCTCGACAAACGTACGCATGTGTCCCAAGCGACAATAATAGGAAGATCGAGATGCTCGTATGAGTTCTGTCCTCGCGCAGCCATGTGAAATGGCGATTGTGCCGTGGCGCATGTCGTGGTTCTTCTGTTCGGTCTCGTTGTCTTCCCAGCCCGACCGCCGGCTTGGACACTTCCGAAATACCTCGCTACGTTGCTTGGTTCAAAATGACAAGCATCATGCGTCGTGGTTGTAGTGTGGATCATCACCAAGGCTGCCACTATCACGCCCTGACAGTCTCACGCCTCATCTGAGCGATCCCAACGATGACGCACAAAACGAAGACAATGCTAACGCAGGACATCAGCGCGACTGCGTACTGCGTTCGCTTCTCGGGAGGCGCCACGCTCCAATCTTTCGCCCAGTCGGGTAACTTGATGGCTTCAGATTGCACCAACCACGCCAAGACCCAGACGCCGAAGAGAATGAACATGAACAGGAACCGCCAGATATTGTAAAGCACTTCTCTTGCTTGTGACGCTCGCCGACGCTTCATCTTGCTTTCCGGGATTTACTCGTAATGGGGTTACTCGATCGCGCAGACCAGATTCGGTCCATGAGTGTGCATTTCCGGAAACATTTATTTGCAAATTGTGAAGCAGCGAAAAATGAGGGAAGTGAGTCATTCTATACTCATCTTGTATCATATGTAAATGTCTGCCTGATCGTCGAAAAATTACGACAAATGATGCGCGTCAGATTCTCCAAGCCACCTCTACAACTGATTGGCGAACGGCATGTCAGATGCAGAAAGCATGAAATCTCCGGCTTATTCCAACAAGGTCAACACGGAATCTCAACCTGAGCCGATTCGCTCGGTCGCAACTGACCCACTGATGGTGGAGGCGTAGCTCGTCAGCCTTCTCTGATACGGTCGAGCTCGGACTCCATCCAGCTCGGGATTTACTGAGATGGGTAACGAGGGTGATGGCGTTGCGGATGGATGGGGTTTTCGTTGGACCCGAGATCCCGAGGGCTTGGGGAGAATTTTAAGCCTCCGTGGCAAAGGGGAGAAAGAGCTTGTCCTGACCCAATTAGAACACTTTTTGCCATCGGATTATTATTATTTCTTCTTTTTCTGTTTCCTTTTTTAGTAAGATTTGCTAGAAAGGAGAAGGAAAATTGAACGGCTCTGTCTCGTCTCAGCATTGTCTAGCAAGCACCCCAAGCAGCTGTGGGTAGAGCTTGTTTCTCTCTCGTCTACAATGCAACAAGCCCTTCTCTCGCTCTCCACCTTTCCGCATATCAACGTAGTTTGCTAAGGAAAGGTATTCATGAATGCCGACAGGATTTCATCCTCGGGCCAGCTGAGCTTGGAGGGGGTGATGGACGACGACTTTGGGTCAGCACAGGCTTTGTCGAGCATGTCTTGCGGCAAGCGCAAGGTCAGATCCACGTTGTAACCAAGGAGCAATTTGGAGGTCCTGAAGATGGGGGATTTGAGAGCCGGCGCTGCACTGGCGCCAAGATCCGGGAGAATAGTGCGAAACGACTCAATGTTCCTTTGGTACGTCAGCGTGCAACTTTCCGGAAGACCGTCTCAGCAACAAAGGTTCCCAGACTTACCATAGTCCACGGCTAATATCGAACGCTTGAAATCCCGTATAGTAGAGAACTAGTTCAAACTTGCCCAAAGCGTCGCGAATCTGGTCTCGGTGATGTTTTGGCCAGTTGTGTGGAGCACTCATGCGATCGTGATCGAAATCAGGGAACCCAAGTTCCTTCCAGGTCTTGTAAAGGCCTTGCTTGAGGTCGATGACGAGGTAAGGCTGAGTCTGCTGGTTTGTTATACCGTCGGTGCGCCACCTGTCTCCAGCAAACTCATAGCCGTCGAGGACGTACAACGGCCGCTGAATTGTGACAAGCTTCTCAGGCGCGTCTTTTGATCCGACTTCAGGGTTGTCCTTTGTTGCGCACGGCATGCTAGTACTAAAAAGCGCGAAGGGGATTGTTAGATGGGTTGTGACAAAGTCTATCGGGATTTCGGAAGTCATCTTGTTGTTGGACCCAAAAAAAAAAAAGAAAAAAAGAAAACGAAACAAAAAGAGACTGACAACCGAAACATGTCTCGCTTACCACACTGGTACTACTTGAACCGTCTAAAGCGGAAACAAGAAGGTCCCTAGCCCTCTTTACGTCCGCCATGCCCTGAAATTTCACAGATGCTAAACTGTCCTTGGCGTGGCTTCGTTCCTCCACGGCATCGAGGTAGTCGAATCCGTGTGCCTGCAGCCAGGCGTCAAAGGTGATCGTTGGATCACGTACCGCGAAATCTCTGAATCGATAGGTGGCGAGCTCGAGCTGAATTGAAGCTTCTCGTTTTGCGGCCTGGAGGCGCTCCTCCGCAGCTTTGATCTTTGCGTACTCTACCTTGCTGGTCTGCGTGATATCAGTCATTGAGAACCGTCCAGGTCTGACCAGCACACAGGTAGGGAGAGGTGTAGGCAGGAAGTTCAAGAACAGATGTGGGTTGTCTGGCGGACTTACATCTTGTACACTGTCTACATATCTATGTAGCCAGGCCTGTCAGCTGGCTGTAAAGTCTCGTCTCTGTGGAACCTTTTACTACATACTTTCTGAGGTAATTCACAGAACTACCATGATCGCCCCATTCAGAAGACTTGATGTCTTGTATCGGGTCGGCCAATTGAAAAAGTCTGGCGTTTGCGTACTCGGGCTGGCACCTTATAGGCACACCTCTCATCAAGGACGGCGAAACAAAGATTGCCTTGCCGCTCTTGTGTAAGTCGTTTTCAGTCGTTAGGTGGACTCGCAAAGCGTGCGCGTATTCCTTTAAAAAGACATTTTTTCAAGTCGAGCGAAGCTCTAGGCTTGTCTTCTGAAGTATCATCACGCCGATTGGAATTGTCCATGCTGGGCTGGCGGAATCTTGTTTCGTGGACTTAATCAACTGCGTAATACCTGGGCTATATTGACACAAACAAGTCAGAGTCAGTGTCTCCAGCAATGTCGGTATCCTGGCTTGTAACAGAATTGCAACATGGTTTCTACCTCCTAGCAAGAATACGGGACGAGGCAATTGCTCCGCACTAAGGTGTCCTCACTTCTTTACCTTATATTCAGCTAAACAGGCACTTTGTTCCAGATCCTCTCTTCGACTGTCAAATCTAGAAACACCGATATTTCTCAGCTCGCCACAATCAGTACCCGTCTGCTGTTTTTAGATGACCCTGTAGCAAGCTGAGCAGACTCTGCTGCACGGATTAATACACAGTACCTGGTAGACTAAAATCTGTGCTCTGTTCCGTAGCGGGACACATCAGCATGCAGTGCTGCGGCCCATCTCCAGCTGGCAATTGAGGCGGCCCTTTTCAGTGAGCCGTTGTGCAATTACAGCCCGAGGACTCGAAACTCCCTTGAACAGGCTATTGTCAATACTTGGTCTTGTGCTTGTACGCTGTCCAGTAGTGTGAACTAAGAATATGCTGGCGGCGTTCCTGCGCCCGTTTCCCCACAAATCTTGACTCAAAGAACCGTTCTAGGCTGCTCATAGCAATAAGACGTGCCGATGTTCACCAGGGTCTACGCCAAGAATATCGGGCTATGGCTGGCTGAGCCGTCGCTTCTGCTGAGTCCCTGCATGCTTCAAAGTTCTGGGCTTGGGTCTTTGATCGTCTTCAAGGTACGTTAGCCATAGACCACTGTTTTCTGAACGGGATGACCGAGTATACTCTGTATGTTTACCTGTCCTCAATTGATCCCTCGGGCATTTGGGCGACCGCTACGTCACCAGTCTGCCGGGCGTAGCAGCCCTAGATGCGTCTTCAACTACTTCACAGTGTATATAAGATGCCCTTTGATCCCTCGAGATGATCGATATTCCAACAGCACCAGGCATCGACACAAGACATACTACTTCAATTCAAGACACCCACTCTCAGATCCAAATAATCTCCAACAAACACTCAATCTTACAAAATGGGCTCAACTAAGGAAGACTCAGTGAACCTGGCCTGGCTGCGGGCCATCTCTGGTCTTGTCGGCGCCGACGGCCCTGAGTCTACTCGACTGGTGTTCCCATGTGTTCGAGGAACCCCGTCTATCGTTGCTGGCGCTGGTGTCTCTGCCGCTGTGACAAACTACGAGGTCCTTCTCAAAGCCGACGCCCTGCTCACCGAGAAGAATGTTTGGTACACACCTTCTCCGGACCAAAAATACTCCCAAGCTCTCGCCAAGTAAGTCCTTTCCCAATTTTTTTTGAAGATAGAATTAAGTAGGAAAAGGCTGACGCTGTTTCTAGCTATTTCCAATACGTTCAGCTTGCAAGCAAACATCTGGCATCAAAACAGGAACCCCAACATGTGAAAGATGACAAAGACTTACATTGCTTAGAGTTCCGACAATGCTGCTACCAATGACCTCATCAACCAACGTCAAAAGGCCTTCACTAAGTCGGCCGAGGAGGCGACCAGCCTAAGAAAAGAAGCTCTCAAAGAGTTTAACGAAGGCAAGGCTGATATTTACGAGGGCATCAGCTTTCCGGAATTCTTGAAGACCTATCGCCCCGACGTGACAGCTGCTCTTGCCACCAACACGGTCAGACTCAATGAATTGACGGTGGCTCAGGAGGATGCAAAAGTGCCCGGACAGGAGGACTACAAAAAGATCATGAGAAACATGGAAGCCATCCGCAACAACGAAGCTAAGGGAAAGTGAGTTCTGATCCTCATACCTCGTACATTTGCCTGCTCCTGCCGGGTCTTTCCCGCTAACAAAGGCGCTTCCAGCATTACCATGCCTACAAAGGGCGGCGAGCGAGTGTTTGACGCGGACAAGTATGTCCAAAGACTTCGGGCGGATGGAATGACTGACAAGGCTCCCGAACCTTCGGACGTCACGTACGAAGCTCTCTACACCTTGCCCCCAAATTACGCCTCGATCACGGACAAGTGGTACCGGGAGTTCAATGGTACACCTTACATAGAGACAATCACATTGAATACCTCAGCCTCGGTCGAGGACGTCGTCAAGAGCAGTGGCCACACCACTGAGACCGTAAGAGCCTCGCTTGGTGGGTTCTTCAGCTGGTTGAGCGTGTCCTACGACAAGAGATCGGACTATTCCAAGTCACAGGTCGCCTCTAACAGCACCGACACCTCGGTCACTGTTCAACTGAAGAACAAGAAGGTGTTCGACGTCAGCCCCGGCCAGTGGTAAGCATCCCAAATTCGTCTCAGCAAATAGTGACGTGTACGAAACACTGACAGATGTGTCACTAGGAACGTCCCTGGGTATCGCAAGTTGTACCCAAAGGTCAGAGACGGCTGCCCCGAGGACGCGAAGGGGCTGGTGCAGCCAGTGTCGATGCTCTGTGCCTCTGGTGTGAGAATTTCCATCACCTTCCAGGGAGACGCCAAGAAAACTTTTGAAGACGATTGGAACAAGGCTTCCAACAACGGCGGCAGGATTTCCGTCTTCGGCTTCGACGCCAGCGCAAATCCGACCGACACGTCGGACAAGAGCACGACTCACAACGCCTCTTACAACCATAAGGACGGCACTCTGACTATTGAACCTACCGCCGACGCGGGAAGCTGCGTCCTGCTCGCCATGATTGGCAAGCGTTCTGCCCAAATTGCCTGAGCACGATCAAAGGTGGACTGAAGTGCTTGGCCATGGGCTGTCAATGAGGATGGAGTCGGCTGTCGAGCAGGCCCGTTAGCATTGTTTCTTTTGTTGGAGGCCGTCAATCATGCTCGCGCTGCAAATCTGCTTTGATATACAAGATAATTGATATAGGAATGAATGTCAACATAGTTACGAGAGCATGCTACCTCTTTTCCACCCCCGTGATGCTCTTCCGTCTATCCAGTGGAAGGGTTTGTCTTCACCCAACTGCCCCCTGCTGTAAAAAAAAAAAGGATGTGCTTATTTTTCTCTTTTGGGTAACGCTGCCAGAAGAGAAAAACCGAATAACTTGGGTTTGTAATACATTGAATGCCCAGTCAGTCTCAGCTTTCATTCGATGTGTCGCATTTGACACCAACACTACCAAGCCCACGACACTTCCCTCAACGCTGCAAAGACAGAGACTCAGGATAAGCGAAAGACTCATGGAACAAAAAAAAGGTAATTAAACTACAAAAAAAAAAAAAACAATACAACACTGGGTATTCGCTGGTCGTCACCGACCCAACTACTAATCCAGCGCTCGCCTGTTTTTCCATCAGAGATCGAACGGGATCCAGAACTTTCAGGCGGCTGTGGTCGTATGTACTAGGGTTGGAGGATATTCGACTTATAATGATTGCTCTAGATGAGAAGTAGCCGTCTATTATAGAATACTATGGACTGACTTGCACAAGGTTCTTCTCCTACGACAGTCATGCGCTGACCTGCATGCTGACGCTGGTACATCCTCCGTAGTTCTTCTTGGCGACACTTGAGAATACCCAACTCTCAATTTTCATCGGCTTGGCAGGAAGAACTGGTTTCAAAGTAATCCACATCTCTCACTATATCTTTGAAAACTGCTTCCTCATCAAGAAGCGGTCGAGCCGTGGATCTAGGCACAACGAGACCCAGCCGATTCGTTTCCGGTTGTGGGCGGAGTATTGCTGGATCCTTCCATTGCGGTTTTGTGCTACCTTTCTCGTGGTATTGAGCGTTCGGGTTGACTATGAACAAAGAAGCCGCCCTCACACCATTGTTTTACGTTCACTGACGCATGCAGTCACCAAATCTAGCGGCTTTCATTCAATCTTATATCTGATAACAGAGCACGTAACTCGTGCCGAGATTTTATATCGCGACTGTACTTTATGGATACTCGAAGGGCTCCTGGTCGACTACTTATGGGACGAAACAGATGAAGAAGGATGTTCACCGGCTCAGTTTGCCCATTCAGAGAAGATTCGCCTCCGTAAGCGCCTCCCATTCATTGGTCCCTTCTTACCGAATGCCTTTGCCTTGATATCCATCTTCTCGGCTCTTTCAGTATCCAAAACTTGATAAAAGAGCACAATACGATCCTTGTACTGTAGTGACATGGCCGCGGACATGACGCTTCGGGAAGTCGGTGTCGCAACTTCTATCACCTTTGTTGACTGCCCATCAACAATGCGGACCATACACATATGTTTCGCCGTCTGGGTCCATTCGATTGGGAGAAAGTTCAACTTCTTCTTTGCTATGAGCCCAACACGGTCCCTCATCACAATGCACCACTACGGATCTGAAACTGCATATACAGTGTTCAACGTCAACTTGCGAGAACTAATAACTTCGGCATTTGAGGTATCACTCGCACGAGTCCTTAGTCCCACGCGTAAACACAGATCCAATCGAGGAAGTGAATTAAAGTCCAAAAGTTCACGAACCTCGTAAGATGGGTGGCAAGATTGAACTTTTGACTACGGAAAGAGATCATTGTATGACGTGGGCACGAGGGCCTGCATTGAAGCTCGTCTGGTATTAATTTACGTATACATGTCACGCATGCGCATCATGTTTCATCCCTGCCAGTAGCAGAGCCAAAATGTGATACCATCGACAATCATGAGTGCGGCTAACTAATTCGACGGTTCTTCCAAATGAACTTTTTGATACTTCCACGCCGCAGCACGAAGATCGAGTAAGCATTGCGCCGTAGAGAAAGCGCCTAGGCAGTTCCACCAAGCATGAACGAGGAGGTCGCTTTCAACATTGACAGCCTTCATATAAGTGTATTAAAATCTTCATACCTGTGGCATGGGTTTTGGCTCTGATATGGCGTTTTAGAAGATAATTCCACCACCATGCACCCAGTCGTGACCACGAAGGTTGGCTGGCGGATATATAGCAAATGTACTAAAGTATTTGCTAGGTTTTTAGCCGTTGCGAAACCTCTCCTCGAATTATTCGCTGTTTGACCACGAGGCTCTTGTTCGTGTTAGTGATAGACTTGGTAGGTGAATGTACTTTCAACAGTCGTGACGCAGACCTCTCGAATCACTGCTTGGAGTTTGCCTTCCCGTCGAGAGTGAATTTGTCTCACAGGAGTCCAAGACTGTCAATGAAGATATCTGTCAGTGCTCCAGTAACGATTCGATTCTTCAAGGCATCCTTTCTTGCCATGCATGTGTCTACTTCGGCGTCCCATCACCGAAGCCAGCCAATTCTATGTGCACTCCACCACGTTGTCTTTTTGACATGATACAAGCATTCACATACCAATATCGAATGTCTGGCAACGGATAACGTCAGCCCCGGCACTCAATGAAGAATTGCTCTGCAGCAGCTTAGCTTGGTACGACGCTTTGACCAGATCCCTATCAATTGCGATATGGTCAGTACGATGTTGAGGATGTTGACAATAATGACGATGTTGATTGAAGAAGGCTGCGCCTGGGCAGCGCTTATCATAGTGCATTATAGTGTGTCAGTTGGCGTTACGTAGCCCATGGAATTGTAATCTGCATCCAAAAAAAAAGTAAGAAAAATAAGGCATTAGTGCGATTGCTAGGTGCTCCCATACAAATTGCATTCAGGCGGTGCGGGATGTGGGATGTGGCCGCGTATATATCCAGTGGATATAGCTGTAAAAATAAATAGCTACAAATATCAACGCACTTTAAAGTCGACAAAAAATACCGCAAATGTGGTTACTAGAGCCAGATTGCACAAAACTGTATCAAGGATTTACAACGAATCCTTCGGGCAAGGCCCTAGACAATTGGTGTGATCTAACATTCTAAAAAGTCTTCATGCCGTTTTAAATTAATGATATCGGTGCTTTTCCTCCAATCATGTTCATTGCAGTCCTAAAACCATGGGGCTTAGAGCAATAAGCCACTTTCTGCCTAGAATCTAATGGATCCGGTATATATCAGCTCTAGCTATTCATTAGCCATTCTGCTAGGTAACCACAAGACTATAAAAGCCGCGCATTTAATCACTCCCCCCATCGATTCTCATCTTGTTTCCATATTAAACTCTTCTTTTCTAAACGTAACACTTCTTATAGTGCGATTCTCTACAGGACGCTAACGTCTGTGGCCACTGGTGGGAGCTTCATTAATTTGCGAAAACGCTTCCACATTAGCTTGCTTACACTGCATCTAGGCTTATTACAACATACTATATCACTATGCTCCTTCAAAAGGTTGCACTTTTAGGCTTAATGGTAAATACAACTTGGTCGTGGTATTATAAGGTGTATGGAGACACAGTCCATGGGTGCAGAGATATAATAGGACGATCTTATCAAGTAGAGGGGGATATCGGCTGCGTACCAGTGCCTGAGGGACGCGGGTTTGAATTACTTAAAGGAAACTCAAGAGGAAATCTAATAATGGAGCTATATGGGACAGAGAGCTGCAGCGAACTAATTAGAACCGTTCCTCCCCATTTTTGCGTTACTAATGTCCTTCGGAGATACAAGGCAATTAGAGTTCGTGAGTTTTAACAGGATGTCGTACATAATAAGACATGTTAAGCAACTCCAAATAATAGATAGCTAGAGCTAGTAGAAGTAGACAGAAAATCAACTTATAGCCTAGCAAGATTTCCTGGCAATGATATCTTTCTCCACGATTCTTATTGATCGTTGTGGCAGTAAAGCCTATTCAGCATATCTCATCACGCGTTTCGACCCCAGCCTAGCGCAAAAGACTTCCTATCGTTCTCAGAAAGAGTACAGAGTCCGTAGATGTGTTTCAAAAATATGAGAAATCTAGTGAAGAGTTGTCATCAGATTGCTGCTGCAGGTGAACAGGTTGGAGCACAAGGGCTAGACCTCTCTCCGAGGCGGCACTACATAGAGCCTAAAAAATAAAAAGGGCAATAAAACTACCATCACTTCGGCCCTCTAGAATTATCAGGGGCGCTATTCTGTAGCAGCAGCTAAGCGAGTCTTTCATAGCCAGATAAGTTCATGTCTACGTAAACTTGCTTAATTATAAGCGCTACTTATTCTGGCAGAAGACTCGAAGAGATTTAGACTTTGCGATGGCTGAGGTCGTATGTGTTACCTCATATAGATATTCCACTTGTGAAGAACTGCACTCGAGGAGACATGGCTTCCTATACACTCTATTATGCTATGCGTACTCTTTGACGAACCCTTCTGCGGAGTGATGATGGCGAGCTTAATCCCGGTGTTGGTCCAGGCACAATATATTGTACGCGGATCGTGGCGATAGGATCAGGCACTGGTTCAGAAAAACGAAAAGCTTTTAATATATTCAATCTAGCCAGCTATACATCGTGGTCATTCCACAACATGAAGGTAGTGCCCCCGATTAAACCAAGGAGCATAAGGAGTGTAATGATTGCCGCGCCAGCTTTGTCTCCAGCAGTAATAGGTTTCAAGTTCGAAAGCCGATTACTATCCGACCCGCCACCGGCGCCTGGATTACCCTTGGAAGTGCCTCCAGTGTCATGCGTAACTGGGGCAGCTGCTTTGGTTATGAGGGTGTACATGATAGCATCCAGTGCGTCCATCTGCTGCCCAACACCAACAAGCCCGTCAAATTTACCTTTATCTGTCCACGCGAACCCGCACGCTGTGCCCGTAAGGCCCTTAAATTTATTTTCTGGAGGCGATCCGGAACATGCTGCCGCAGCGGCTTCGGCTGTCTTTTGTAGGATTGGATATATCGTGTCGTACGTGTGTGAAGCCAATTGAATAGTCGCAGCTAGCCATCTGATGTAATAGCCTTTGAATGAGATTCCATTCAGATCACATAACACCGCAGGTTCACACCCAGCCTCGAAGATCACACCGTTTTTGACGAATGCACTGAGCGAGTGCTTTAGAATAGCGTCTGTGCGCCCTTTCCAGACGTCACTCTTGGTCATATTGTACATGGCGGCTGAACCATGCAAAAAGATGCCAGCGTTGTAAGTCCACTGGGTTTTTGTAATGTTCTCGCAATGTCCATCCTTTGGATCGATGTGTATTCCGTCCACAACAACACCGTCTTTACTAATCAGGCCCGCCTTGCTCTCCCATTCGTATGTCTTCGTCGCCCATTCTCCATAAGTGCTGTTTCCCGTATATCTTGCCAGCCGTGAAGCAATATTGAAGAAGCAGCCATTCGAAATCGTATTCTTGTAGTTGAAACCACTGTTGAAAGTGAAGATTTGCCAGCGCAGGCCGCCGCCACAGTGCTCTTCATCCCAGCGAGACGTAGTGATTGAAGACAGCTTGGGTCATTTCGAGCCATCCAGGTTGATCGGAAGGCGGATCGGGATATTTGTTCTCGGCGGCAGTCATCGAGGCCATCGCACAAAAGCCTTGGTCGTCGTTGCCTTCGGTTCTGGTCTGGTTCGCGGGCATGAAATCGCGTGTTGGACTCGATTGGTGAATCATTGCTTGGCTGACGGCTGGATTATATGACAAATCTCCCGTCAAGTGCCAGTAGTCGATCATGGTACCAAACATGGCTCCAGCTTCCCACCCTACGAAAATGTTAGGACGATCGTTATAGAATGGTGTTAAGAGGAGATACTCGCAGTAATATGGATCAGGAAGATTGCCTGGTGTATCTCCTGTGTTGTTACCCGTGTAATATTTCATCAATCCATATGCGACCGTAGCGGCAGCCTGTTTTACAGACGCTATACAGTTGTTAAGAAACATTGAGCCTGGAATATGTTCGTCCTGTGAAATTTACCATCATTACCCAGTGTTAGAGCGATGCCAAGCGCTTGAGCGCATAGTTGAGCTGTGAACAATATTATGATACATCGTCGCATTGTCAAACAGCACTTGACTACTCTGTAGTAATGTTGATGTCCGTTCGAGTTCGCGAATTGTGATAGTTGTAATGGGATAAATGGAGTTACCCAGATTACTTGTTGATGTCACCAACTCAATAGAAACCATGCCCAAGATATCGCTAAGGCTCAGCTGATTTCTCCACTGGCTGCGGGCTCGCTGTCAGAAGCCAACGCGCGAGTCAGAAACTGCGAGAACTTGAACACGAGCAGTTGGTCGCGATGCTACCCGCTCAGTCCATGTCGCAAGATGGAACACCATTCAGAAAGGGCATAGCTGTTCGGTAACGACCCACTATCAATGCTAAAACACGGGTACCATTCATATGAAGGATAGCAATGCCACTCTTGTTACAGGTTGCACTGCCACCTTTCATACGAAACCACAAATTGCAGGTTTGCATTTATAGAAGGCCTATCGCCGAACCTACACTAGATTTAATGTATGTGTCACTCTTGCTGAGGCAGTGCTTGATTATTATCATTGGGACCATTCGCCGGCCCTGTTCGGCCCCCGCCATGATGTGAGAGACGGGACGCACTCTCGCGGCTGGTGTTTTCCGAGCCCGATGTCGCCTCGCCCATTATGGCCCGAATCTCTTCCATTTCTACCGCCAAAATCGAGCATATCGTGAGATGGATGATGTCTCCGGTATGACCTTGATCTCATTCTATTCCCTTTGGACGCAATAGGCAGTATTATTTAACAGGTGTTCAAGCCTACTCGCGGGTTTTTAGGTGAGACTATTTCGGAAAATTTAAATGTGGAGCCCCTGCTTTTGACACTGGCTAATCGGAACAAAGATCAATGTATCCCCTCCTTCCCCAATGAACAGATCCCAATCGACCGGAGAGCGTTTCTTGCATACCCGTTTGTACTGTAGGGGGTAGGAAATTCTGTTTAAAGTCGTTCATTTCGATTCCAAAAGCTGCCTTTTATGATCTAGCTTCAAGACACGACATTGGAGAGTCGTGTAGAGTCGTCGAGTAGCGAACGAGTTTCACTGCCTACATGTTCTCTTCCTGTCTTTAATTGTTTATTGCTCAAGATATTGCATTGGTTGGGAGACTTCCCATTGCATTGGTTGTTAGCGATACCTAGGGCGAAGTTGCCAGTGATGCTGCAAACTTGACGTAGAATTCATCAACGACGGTAAAATACCACGCTAATAAATAGCATACTATTGCCATTCATTGCTATCGAGTTCGTTCGTGGTCAGCAATTTCACATGAGGAAGTACCTGTTTGCTCAATTTTCCATAACATATTTGGATCTGAGACAAACACGAACACAGTTGTCGATTATTTCGTTGATCAAAATCAGAATCATGCGGAGCAAGTTAAGCGTCAGTTTCAAAACCCAAAGAGCTGTATAAATGCTTGAGACAAAGACTTCCTCATCACTGACCATCATTCGCTATGAATCCAAAAATTCCTTCCTCAACATAGCAAAGGCAATTCTTGAAGCTTAACAGACGGGGCAAAATAGAACGATCGGATAATACAAACTTCAAGGAGCTAAAGAAAACCGATCTCGTCGTTTTGTGCTCTGATATCCTTGCCTCACCGTCTCCGATCCCTGCACGCGGTCTGAGCTCTGATGAAAGAACCTACTACTAACGTTTTTTTTTTTTTTTTTTTTAACCAGAAGCTTGTTTCCTGCGGCTTCGAAAATAAGGCCATAGCCTCGGAACCGGTCGTATGGAAAGCAGCCTCCCAAGTGGGCGAGCAAGAGGTGGCGGGCGGCTCCAGCCTCGGTAAGCCAACATCAGTGGAGTGGCCGGCCAGAAGCGAGAGGACATGAAGCCCAGAACTGGCAAGGCATCCGAAGTGAAGTTGGAGAGTTTGACTTTCTTATATACGCTGATGGAGAACACTCTACGGCGGCTGCCTGTCAGGCAAGACCAAGACAGGCTTATTACAGGCTGGAACCTTTTCATCCCCCCACTTGACATCGCAGCGCCAAGAGTGGGGTCCGTTGGTTGGCTGGATACAATTATCAGTTCAATTGCCTGTCCCTCCACCAACCGGGCAGGCCAAACCCAACAGCTTGAGTACTCAACTTTCGCAACTTGCATCGCCTCACTGCGGGGTCAGCGAAGCGGTTACTCTTCTTTCTGAGGACAACGAGAAAAAAACATGTCGAGTCACGTCGCCAAGTCCCCGGGCCGCAATGCAGCCCAGGATGCCAGTGCGTCCGGCATTGAACTTCAACAGTTAAATCCGCTAGCTACAATTCCCTCGTCAGCATCCAATTATGTGCCCTCCGTGCCCGGCCACGGGGTCAAAGTATCTAAGGCCAAAGGTGTCACGGTCATCATCACACTAGCAGGCATTAGTTTTCTGAACACAATGGGCTCGGGCATTCTCATCGCCGCCTTGCCGCGCATGGCCCGGGATGTAGGTCTCTCAAACGAACTTATCCTATGGCCAGCCGCCGTGTTTGCATTAGCTGCGGGTTGTTTGCTACTTATCTTTGGTGCGGCTGCGGATGCTATCGGGGCCAAACTGGTCTGGGTTGTCGGGAGCTACCTTTTTGTCATATTCACAATTGCCCTTGGGTTTGCCAAGACTGGCATACAGGTTGTCTTGTTTAGGACATTGCTCGGCGTTTTCTATATCCATGTGTCTGCCCACTGCTGTCAGCCTTATCACCAATACTTTTCCAAAGGGGCCTTGGCGCAACGTCGCATTTGCTATGAACGGCATGGGACAGCCCTTGGGCTATGCCACAGGCTTGGTGCTTGGGGGAGTTTTTACAGACACAATTGGTTGGAGATGGGCATAGTGAGTATTCGGGCGACTTGATGTTCCTTCCCATCCAAATTTCGTCTGCCGCCCCCCGACAGACCGATCGCTGACATCTCAAATAGTTACATCATGGCGATTATCAATTTCCTTCTTTCGACGGCTTCGATCTGGTCTTTGTCTTCGGTGAAGCCTTCATCGGATAAGAAGTGGACGTATCGCCTTGCCCGGGACGTAGATTGGTTAGGGGCAGTTATAATGACCGTGGCTCTTGGCTTGCTTCTCTATGTTTTGGCGACTATCACGACATCTTATTAGAAACATTCGCGAAGCTCACAGTATCGCTCTGCTGGTTGTGTCGCTTCTGCTACTGGCTGCCTTCCCCATGTGGATGAATTACCAGACCAAACACGGACGGCCAGCACTCATTCCCAACAAGCTTTGGAACAAGGCTTCTTTCACCGCTATCTATGTTTCCGTGTTTTTCTGTTGGGCGTCTCTAAATGGAATCGAGTATTTCACTACGCTTTAGTAATTCAAAGCCTCTGGAAACTCCCTACACTATTTTGACGCTGACGCAAGGACGAATGAATAGCTTCCAGCAAGTACAAGGGCTGTCGGCTTTGCAAAGCTCAATACGCTTCCTGCCTCACATTATCATGGGCATATGTGTAAATGCTGCAACGGCGTATCTCATTTCGCGCGTCAAGATCCAGACCCTTGCTGTAGTCTCGGCTGTGATTATTATGATAGCTCCGCCTCTCATGGCGACGGTTAAGATTGGCGAGAACTATTGGTTTGCGCCGTTCTGGGCTATGTTTCTCTCACCAGTGAACCCTGACGGTATGTTTCGGGACTCGTTCTCTTCAACTCCACAATTTCAACCCGGTTTCCCCCATATTGTCATCACAAGTCTTACATGTGCTTAGTTCTCTTCAGCTTGTCCAACCTCGTGATATCTGACGCATTTCCACCAGACACGCAGTCTCTGGCTGGAGGTGTCTTCAGCGAAGTTGCGCAGTTTGGCAATTCAGTTGGTCTTGCTGTGACCGCGTCTATCGCTGCGTCTGTCACCGAGCACTCAGGTATCCAGGACGATAAGATTGCCGTAATGGAAGGCTTCCGAGCTGCCTTTTGGACAATATTCGCCAGCACGGTAGTTGTAGTTATATGTTTTTTCACAAGGTTAAGAAAAAGTGGCTACGTGGGGAAAAAGGATGACTGAAAAGTCATAATTAGAGTTTTCAAACAATATATAGTATTCCGCTACACGGGTGAACATGGCCAAGAAACGATGGAAAAGCTGCGCTGCTCAGGTCACACCAATTGGTAGAAAAGCTGCAGCGAACGTATTCACATTCGCGGTTCTTCGGTGCCTTTCGCCTCTTGTCTTGATCCGCTTGTCCCAAGGGCTAAGCTGCTCTTAGACATTCATCTCATGTGTTAAGCCTCACAGGGCTCAAGAACACACGGCGGGTGGTCCCGGCCAGGGGGTACTTTCAAAAACTGGGCATGACTATGCTTGAAGAGAACTCTCCAATTGACCAGCTTGCCCATTTCTTTATCGTATAGTCGTTATTGATGAGTGCTTGATTAGGTCACCCCAGCCGGAAGCACGATGGAGTAAGTTCAAGGTGTTTAGCACATTTTAAGCATCAATCGTAGCCTCTACCTGGCCATTGACTTAGTGACTAGAAATAATATGAGCGAAATGCAAGCTGGATAGAGTCTACTTTATTTCCAGTTCTTATGCTAATTAGGCGACATCGCGCCATCAATCTCATTGCTTGCCCATCTTCCGGGGGGGTATTTTCTCAACAAATAGCTGATTAATTTCGCCAAATGTCTCCCCCTTGAGCTCGGGTACGTAGATCCAACTGCCGATAGCACCCATGATAGCCAATCCGCCAATCCGCCAAACACAAACCCGACCTTGCCCTTTAGATTGCCCTTGCCAGGGTTGACCATGTAAGGCACAGCGTAGTTCATCACAATTCCACACAGCGCTTGAGTAGCTGTTGCGAGGGCGATGGTCTTTGCCCGCAGTACTGTGCTAGATGCCTCTCCAAGTATAGTGAAGGCGATCGCGCCAATTGTGAGAAAGTAGACAAAGGCATAAATCACTGTGCTCGCGGCTTGTACCCACTTCGCAGCCTGGCTCGGAACAACATCCATAATGCCAATAAGCAGAAGAAGAGCGGAAAGTACGCTCATGCCGGAAAGGAAGAGCTTGCGATGACCGAAGCGCTCCACGATAAACCAGCTGGTGATGTTGCCTAACACACCACAGGCCGTTACTCCAACTCCGACATTGAAAGAATTGGAGACATCCAAACCAGCTAGCTGGAAGAAGTAGGTAGAGTAGCCGAGGACGAAGATGATGCCTACCAAATGTTGGCAAACAAAAACGCCAGTTGAGATGACGGTGCGAAGTCTGTTGGCTCCTTCAAAGCAAGCAATGAATCCCAAATCATCGCTTTGGTTCATCTCCTCTTCGCTGATTGTTCCCTCAATATATGCCAATCTGTCAGCGGCGTCGTTCTCACCATAGAGCTGTGAAATGACCTTCAAAGCCCGTTGACTTTGATTGACACGCGCAAGGTACCACGGGCTTTCGGGAGCCCAGATCCAGAAGACAGCAAGAAATAGCACAAAAAAGAGTTGGGTCGCGAATGGTCCAGCGTATGCCTAGCGGTCAACATGTTCCCCGAATGCTTTCACGACGGCGTTAGACAGGAGTTGGCTAATAGCAATACCCAGGTTAACGCCAGCAGTGGCGATACCACGGAGAGCAACAGGCGCAAGCTCACTACAAACCATGGGAGCAAGTCTCAAGTAGAAGCCTAAGCCAAATCCCAAGACCAGTTTTGACCCCAAGAAGGCTGGCCGTGTGGTGGAGGCGACCTCCCCAACGCAGCCGCCTGTACAAATGAGGATGCCAACCATCAGAGAATTTTTACGGCCGATGCGATCCGCAATCCAGCTACAGATGAATCCCCCGAAGAATTGACCTACAGTGCTGATGATATTGAAGGCAGCTTGCCAGTCGGCTGGGAGGATGGCCTCACCGTTGAGAACATATCTGAGATATAAATGGTCAGTTTATCGCTGTCAATGTCGCCAAACAGTAGTCACTCACCCATAGTCACGTCGAAAACTAGGCACAGATATCATTGCGCCATTGATCTGAGCATCGAATCCCCTAACGACAAGAAATTAGAGCTGAATATTAGTCTATCGTACGAGCCAATCAACTTACCAGCCCACGGCAGCCATAGCCCAATAAAAGCACCACCATAGAACAATCTTGTGTCTTTTGCAGATCTCTGTTATGGTCAACTCATGCTCCAGATTCTGCACCCGCAGATTGGTTTTGTCCCGGCTGACATTGTCATCGGCCAACACGCGCGCCTCGATCTCCTCGGAAACAGGTGGTTTGGCTTCCATTCCGCAACTCTGTTTGTATTAGACGGTAGTACACAATGCGAGATATTGAATGAAGTATAAAAGCGGGAAAGGCGAGAAGTTTGGTGACTGGGTGTCAACCCCATGGGGAAATCTGGGGAAGCCATGAGGTTATAACCACCTGGCGTATGAAGTTTGGTATGGTGCAAGTGCGCCCGAGAGCTTGTTTGAAGCGGCAGTAGTTTCGAAACTGTCCGACTCGGCACACGCATCGGAATCCGGGTCTAGACTGGGGAAATTGGATTGGTTGGACGCCACTTTGGCTCGACTTGGCTCAACTGCGATACTCCGCAGCTTGTGGGCCACACATGAGCCGCTCGTTGCTGGATACTTTAGCATCCGATAGTCTTGTGCCACCCCGACCCAACTGATTGAACTATAGAAGTGAATCTATCTTCGTCGCCCCACGAGAAGAGATTCAGACTCGTTGTTAAAACAGCGACACTCCGCATAGGCTTCTTGCACAGCCTACCATTTCTCTACTATCACCGTCCGTGATCCGATCAGTGAAGCGCGGACTAGACAAACTGAGAAAACTATGGCAGACACGTACATGGAAGACAATGCACCCGACAGTCATCATGACGATGAGCTGAACGATCCAGCACGAGATTCTACCGGATCACGCCCGGCCCCTCGGGGCACGGCTTTCTACAGCCGACGACGAGCTGTGAAAGCTTGCCAGGTCTGCCGCGCGCGCCGGACCAAATGCGATAACGGGAGGCCCTCGTGTTCATTTTGCCTAAAAGTTGGTGCAAAATGCATCCAATCACCTGTGGACCTTTCCACGTTCGATCCAGCAAGTCTTAAAATTCTGGAACGCTTAGATGATTTGGAAAAGACTATGAAGACCATGTCGCTGCGATCGAGCTCAAGGGACGAGTACCGAGAGGCACACATCAATGTAGAGCGAGAACCAGGGCCGGAACTCGTACCATCTTCTCTGGAACACATCTTAAACTGGCAGATATTTAGTGAGCACCTTAAAAATGTGCGCGAAGCCGTGGTCAACGAGGATTCTGGGCCACGAGATGCTTCTCAGTTTTCGCCGTCGTCCATGAATGATCTTGGCACTGAGTTAGAGCTACGGCGTGTCAATAATCTTCTGGACAATTTCTTCAATTACGTTCACGTCAAGAATCCAATCTTGGACGAAAAATCCTCCCGAATCATGGTACAAACGACAGTTCTCAATGGCATCGACTGGTCTGCGGAGTCATGCTTGACACTGCTCATATGCGCATTGGGTACTATTGCTCGACCATTTGGGGACACCCCGGACGTGATGCCACGAACCTCTTCATATTCGAGTGCTCAAATGATCTTCCAAGCAGCTCAACGGCGGATAGGTGTTGTGTTTAATTCTGATAATTTGATCGCCACTCAATGTCTTTTTCTTTCGGGAGTGTACATGATGTGTATATTTGAGTCCGCTAAAGCCTGGCGATTCTTCATGCAAGCACTTGCTACTTGTCAGAGCTCCTTCTTCATCAACTCTAGAAGTTCATCAGGGCCGTGCACGATATGGGACTCCGAGGCACAATCTACCACATCTAGTCAATCATTACAATCTTTACAGCAGGCGGTGTATTAGTCTTCTTGGAAGTCGGAACGAGAAATGCGCGACTTCCTCCATCCACCAGACTTCGCTCTCACTGACACAGAGCTGGGACTATACCCTCTATTCTTTCCAACCCCGCCAAATCAAGACTTGGCGTCCGAAATCGCGGAAAGTGGCTCCTGTTCCGCGCGCCAGACAATATCATGGTACTTTTACCTCGCCGAAATATCGCTGCGTAGACTTGCCGCGTGTCTGCATGCCGATATGTTGCGGCTATGCAGGCAGTGCTCTTCTTACGAGGAATCATTGAGGACACTAGCTTCTACAGTGCCAGAATACGAGGAGCGAGCTGAAGAGTGGATTGCGTCTCTCCCATCATGCCTCTCGTTTGATGCTGCTCCGGAAGATGATGTCATATGCCGATTTGTGCTCCGTGGGCACGCCATCAATTTGTATGAGATGATTTATTGGCCATTTCTTTCGGCGTTCATCAATAGTTCCTACGGAGAAGAGACTCAAAGGTATCTCAATTTTCCGGGCCTCAAAGCGCTAGCGCGCAAGGCACTGGACAACCACAGCCTGCGGTTAATCGTGAACCGGCCGGGGTATCGGCATCGCCATCACGGTACGATTCTCATGATTCAGTCATGCGCACGAAGCGCCTTGGTACTCGTTGCTGCTGCGCTAACGAATATTGAGAAAACGGTTTCAAGGAGTGGCAGAGGCTCCGATGCATTGGCTTTGCCCAATGACTGGCGCGCACGAGTGGATGAGGTTCATGGACTGTTACAATTTTGGGGTGACGAATTGCCTCAACCAGTAAGCATTCAGTACATACTTAATAGCGCCCGCGAGAAATTGTAGAATAGGGTCTAATCTTCAATTGAGCCTAAATCCATTACTTGAGCTGTGCCCACCTTGGCTTGCTTCGCAACTTGCCGCGGGGGGAAATTGGCTAAGGAACTGTCTCGTTGGGTGGAAACACCATATGACAGATGAATCAGAAGCCGATCGGCATGCCTCCGGCTTTGACTACGCACCCATTTCAGTGTTTGGGAAGAAATAATGCCAGGGATCACGGATAGTGTCTTGGCCAAGCCAGTCTACAAGACCCACATTCTCGGAATATCGCAGCATCGATCGGATTCTATGGAAGAGTTGGTGGTGTTTCTTGGCGACCAGATTATACGATTGGACTATAAATGTCCTCCTTTGGTAAAATCAAGGTAGCTTGAGTAGGCAAAATTGAACCCGCGACCCAATCTATCCACACGACCGATTGACCACACGCAACAAGCACCCTCAGCGGCCATCCGCTCAAATATGGATAGTGGTAGCGCACAGTGTTCTATGCTGCGTGTGAAAGGCACGAGAATAGTCAATGCTTCCGGGGAGGTGGTGGTCCTCAAAGGCGCAGGACTGGGAGGCATGTTGAATATGGAGAACTTCATCACTGGCTACTCAGGTCACGAGTTTGAGCACCGTGCCGCTTTGACAGAGGTTCTCGGAAAAGAAAAGGCAGACTTTTACTTTTCACGACTTTTACATCATTTCTTTACGGAAGCCGATGCACAATTACTTGCCTCCCTCGGTCTGAATTGTCTTCGAGTACCCTTCAACTACAGGCACTTTATGGACGATACCAATCCAGACGTTATCAAGCCTGCTGGTTTTGAGTTGCTAGACCTTATCGTCAATATCTGCACCAACTACAACATCTATGTAGTTCTAGATCTACACGCAGCCCCTGGTGGGCAGAACCAGGACTGGCATAGCGACTCCGGATTGAGCAGGGCACTGTTTTGGAAGTTTAAAGACTTCCAAGACTGGGCAATTCAGCTTTTGGAGGCTATTGCCAAGCACTAAGTTGGCAATCCTGTCATTGCCGGATACAATCCTTTGAATGAGCCAGCCGACCCTCAGCATACCCGCCTGATCTCATGGTACGAGAGGGTTGAGAAGGCAATTCGTGCCATCGACCCAGATCACATGCTGTTCCTCGATGGTAACACGTACGCGATGGACTTCTCGGTATTTGATGAGAAGGCACCGTTACCGAACACGGTCTATAGCTGTCACGATTACAGCATGATGGGGTTTCCACTGCCCGAACAGTATGAGGGGACCGAGCATCAGAAGAAGAGACTTCGTTCAAGCTTTGAGCGGAAGGTCGAGTTCATGCGCGCAGCCAGGGTGCCCATTTGGAACGGCGAATTTGGACCCGTGTATCAAGACCCTAGAACTGATTCGCATGCACAAAAAACGAACAACAAGCGCTTCGCCCTTTTGCAAGAACAACTTGAGATCTATCGGGAATGCGGAGGCGTATCCTGGAGTATCTGGCTCTACAAAGACGTCGGATACCAAGGCATGGTCTACCTCAACCCAGAGAGCGCCTATATGCGTCTTGTACAGCCGTTCATAGAGAAGAAACAACGACTTGGAGTGGATTTCTGGGCCTGTGCCGATAAAATAAAGGTCAACCAGGAGGTATACGAGCCTTTCATCTCAAAACTCAAAGGGATGATTCCCGAGCATCTCTTGCAAAAGAAGTATCCCAAGATTTGGACATTTGATCGACAGGTAGAGAGAGTGATTAGGGAATGTTTGTTGAGCGAGTATCTTGGATGGGAGCTAGCGGAGGCTTATAGGGGAAAGACGAAGGAGGAGTTGGAAGAACTTGCTAGCAGTTTTGCGCTGGAGAACTGCCTGAAACGAGATGGGCTGAACCGGATCTTGGAAGATGATTTCAATTCTTAACGAGCTGGAGCAATCGAATTGAGGGACCATTGAGGAAATCAGTGAGCGGGGATAAGTCCTGAGTGAAGGTCGAGTGTGTAGTCCGCAAGAAACAGCGCTCGATCATGTTAATATCCGTGGATTTAGGAGAAAGCTGACACCCATCAACCAAGATTGAATACATCAGGCAGAGACTATGAGACAAGAAGCCACGTTCACTCACTGGAAACTGGTGAAACTCGTCAGTCAAGGCCCTCTGTCGTCGCGGGACGTCGAAACGCATGGATCTCCTTGCGGTCAACCCAACAAGTTGGCGTGCTGCTCCTCCAACCAATAAACAACTCGAAAGTTCGCTGTCGATTTCCTAAAAGGGACTCCCTAAAAGTGTAAAAGGCGCTCCTCATTAATAAGCCGTATCGCTGACGCACAGAGAGCCAAGTGCTTGGGTGGCAATTATTCAGCACTACCTATTGACCTTGAAAAATATTTCCGTTTCGGGCAAAGCCTCCAGACCGGCAATGCTAGTGAGCAACATCTGATTCGCACAGCCTTATCGCGTGCAACGTGGACCCGATGGATAATTATCCCATTCATCATTTTTTTTTGCAACGGCTTCGTGGGCTGTTTGTCATCATACGCATCGGTCTATCTGCTGTGGCACGGGCGCTGTGAGTGAGAGGCTTTTGCCGCAAGATGGCATATCTATTGAGCCCAGACTAGCAAATTTGTATAAAGCCTGGGACAATGACCCAAACGTATAAAGTCCTAGGAGATTCTCTTTTCGAATAACTGCCATCTTCAAACAACCTTATTTTCATAAGCAAAACGATCAAAGTATATCATTCTCTCAACCACGACGAATCATCATGGCAAGAATTCTACTCCTTGGCGCCGCTGGTTATCTGGGGAGACAAATTGCCCACTCTCCGCCAAACCGGGAACCATAGGGTAAATGCCTCAACGCGGTCGCCTGAGTCTGCGACCGAGCTGGCTCAAACAGAAATCACTCCCGTGGTTTGCCAGGATCCTGCAAATGATTCGCAGTCTCTTGTCACTATTTTGACATCATACGACATTGATGTTGTCATCGACTCCACCTCAGCCAAAGGCGACAGCGCCAAGATCTTGACAGTATCTCAATTTGCGGAAGAGAGATCAAAATTGTTCAGCTCTCACGGTGTCGAGAGTGGTCCGAAGCTAGGCTACGTCTACATCTCGGGATTCTGGGTGCATGGCGAAACGGCCACAGAGGCTTCGGATCTCGATCCTGTTGGCCTGCCAATTTCGAAAGCGGCGCCGGTCGAGCTTGTCAGTTGGCGGCCAGCAATTGAGACAGGCTCTGGCAAGTAGGCAATGGTTGGATGTAGTTGTGCTTCGTCCAGCGTTAATCTTTGGCCGATCGTCGAACATATGGTCGTCCCTCTTTGCCCCAATTTCAGCATCTCTTAAAGAAGGCAGGGAGGTTGTACAGATCCCAGTTGCAGAGAACTCCCGAACCTCTTTGATCCATGTCGATGATGTCGCTTCGGCAGTGTCGGCAGCTGTGACTCGACTGCCTGAGATATCGGGAACAGGCGTATATCCCATCTTTAACTTGAGCTCCAGCACAGAAAATCTAAAAGACGTCCTTGGCGCCTTTGTGGATAAGTTGGGAACCCGACAAGAAACCTCAAAGAAGCCAAAGCTGGAGTTTGTAGGGCCTGGGGATAGCTTGTTTTTTTGCAGCACTAGGCTCATCAGTCCAGGTATCCAACGGGAGGGCCAGGCAGTTGTTGAAATGGCAACCTCTGCGCTCTGGATTCGTACAGGAGATGGAGGTTTATGCTCATTCTTGGGAGGCTAATCAGTAAAAACAATTTCGCATCATGTACGGCCTTTCGATGATTACATTCACTTGAAATACAACAGTTAGGGTACAAAGTCAGGATTTTTGAGTAGCACATAGGTCCGTCGATGAATAATCAAACTTAGGCTTCTTTCTATCTTTCGGCCTCTAATTCACCCCTGAGGCGAGGGATGATAGCGGGCTCGGGCAAGTGGGATATTGTTGAGACTTGGTTCTAGCCGGGTAAAATGCTTTTCAGGTCTACCCCAGTTTGAGTCAGAAGCATGAACAGTCGAAGGCGTGGTTTTTTAGTAGATGATCGACAATCGCCGTATGAGGGCTTGAGATCTCCTGCACCAAATGCATCGCGCCTGGACATTACGTTCCGCTGCAATCCTCAAGCACTTCAACTACAATTGCTCTGGATAATTTAGATTTTTTCATCCAAGGACTTGCATGACCCCACACTACAATTGATATAAGACCTATTCGTACGATTTTATTCACCAATTGAACATGCCTGTTGTTGCCACCATGTTTGAGCGGCAATGATTGAATTATTATTCTAAAACAAACCCGAAGGAAATAGAAAATTAATACCTAGTCGTCTTAGTAAGATTGCTTTGGTGACTCATTACATAAGAGGTATTACTAATGACACGTAACGCTGGTCCTAAAGACATCATGAGCTCGCTATGGTAGCACAATGTCTGCAGCTCTGCCGTTTAATGCAGAGCCTTGTTTACGCATTATCTTCCCACGTGGTTATGCAAGTGATGCTTGTTGAAAACGACGAGAGGACTTGGAGCGCTCAAGAAGCCTTTCAGACAGTGGAGCTCAGAGAAAGCATGGTTTGACATCACAAAACAAGACAATATATGAAGTACAACCCTGTTTTACGACGTCTTGCGATTCAGCCCTGATCGTTATTTCAGGGTATCTGCCGAACTCCACCGGAAGTAGAGCCCATCATTAACTAGATACTTCCAATTGGCCGAATAATAATTCTCGAATTCACATAATCTCGTGGAGGCTATAGGATCCGTATCCGCGGGCATAGGCGAGGGCCACTTGTAGTCAAACAAGAGATCAGCATATGTACGTATACTGCATTAGCCTGTGCGGCATGGAAAACGGGTTCCTAAACCCCCGGTTGGACCCCAACCCTCCGTGGAGACTTTTGCCTAAATAGTGCTTGTTCCAGAAGTTCGGTAATGGGGGCAGATATCCACATGGCATATGACCTTGGATACATTGTAATATTGCTCAAACAAGTCGTAGCTTTACTCCTGTCCTGTCGCAATATTGATGAGTGAGCTCGATTCTCAGGCTCATCGTCCAGCGAGCATGGTTATTATAATTATTGGAAGCTGAAGTCGTCTTGTCGGGCAGGCTTCTAGAAGCCACAGAAGGAGTGAAAGCTCCGGGACACGAGGAACCCGTGATCTGTCTGACAGGGGTCTGGTTGAAACGTGAGGGAGGCTCGAAGAGCAGACGCGAGATGTCATAAATCATATCTAACTTCACATCAAACCTGATCAGGAGCACGCGAAGCCAATCCTTCTCATTGGTAGAGGGAGGTCCGTTTGCCGTCGGTCCGACATTTCCCTCGAATCGCAACCTGACGATTTTCCAAGAGTGTGACCACTCTTCGGCTCGAGTCATTATCGAAATATTTTATCAGACAAGGGCAGAACGATCTTCAGACTTTGCGGATGTCGGTATATCTGTGGATGATCGATTCGAACCCGCCTTCTAGATTCTATCATGTTTCGTTTAGACACCTGGCCTCGGTGATCCCTGACGTACATTAGCGTCCGCACGCATTACGCCTCAGCATGAGTGTATACATACGCCTTGACCTGATGGCATTCTAAGCGATGCGAGTACATGACTTCGAGAACGGGAATGCCGGACAGCAGGGAACACACGCTCAGATAAAGACGAGATGGCAGCCAAGCAGGGTGTAAATCGTCAATCCCCCCCAATTGTTGATGTGCGCCAATTCTTCTAAAAAGGGACGTCAAATCTTGTTTTTTGGCGTCTACTCAAACAGAAAAAATTCTCTTCAGGCAGTTCAACCAACCATTCAAGTTGCTCGAGTTGCACTCACGATGCCGACCAACAGGAGCAGCGCCGAAAACCCTTCTCCAGCAACAGCACGTTTCCCCACCAAATTTCGACTACGATGCACTCGTAGTAAAGCCGGATGTTTGACATGTCGGCAGCGGAAAAAGAAGTGCGACGAGACTCGACCTCGATGCGCAAGCTGTGATAAGAGTAGACTCAAGTGCAAATGGCCCGAGGAGAGGTTCACAGAGAGTCCATATGCAGCTGTAACAAGTCAAAAACAATTACAAAAAAGCGCGGTCACTTCTTGGACTGAGCCAAATGATCCGGCAGAAGGGCCTCTCAGCGTGAAGGTGGATTCAATTCCTCGTGTCTCGTACATACCAGAGGGGAACAGGGTGTGTGGCTTAACAATCGTGTCGAGACAACTACTAGATCACTATATTATGGAAACAGCGGCTATGCTTACGACGGGCAAGCTGGAAAGGAACCCATTTATCACTTGTGCGCTTCCTAAGGCGCAGTCCGATGCAACCCTCATGCATGTTATATTAGCAACCAGTGGAGCCCATCTGTCATACAAGCTCGGCGATGGGATGGAGGCCTTCACCACCGAAGCTTCCATGCGGAAACACTATGCACACGTTGTCCGAGGACTGCAGAACGATATTGCATGCAGCGACATCAAGGATAAGGAGTCGGTCAATCGGTTATTGCTCATACTTGTATTCTTGTGTCACTATGAGGTAAGTCCACGGACTCCGTCTCCTTTTGGAAGCGTCTCCGAACTGACAACGTCCGAACAGGTCTTCGCAGGGTCTCCATCCGTGGCTTTATCCATGCATCTCAAGGCTATCGGTCAATTATTGTTAGCAGTGTGCGACGGCAAGCTACCGTCGAAATCGATCCGAACGAACACTTTGGATACTGATGAGACCCTCGAACTGGCCCTTGAAGTGTTCCTATACCTCACTTTGACTAACACGATCTGCCCTCCTCCCATGTTTGATCCTGCAGATTCTGCATCGGTTACAAATCCTCGGCCGCAAGGGCCAACTTGAGAAGTATTTCGGGACCGAAGGACCTATTTTTGCTGGATGTCGTGAGCTCTTTGAAATTATTCCTCGTGCGAAAAGGTTGCACACCTGGCGGCAGGCGGAAGAAATAGCCGGCTCGACTGAACCCAGCCCAGCTTTCGAGCTCTTCGAGATCTTTACAACATCATTGGAGAGTGGCGGATAAGAGAAGATGCAGCCTCGCTCACCATGACAGATTCTTCCGACTATGGTCATTCACCAGCAGCATTTGAGATGGCTCCGCGATCCATGGCTGCAGAATGTGTTCGTCATGCTCTGTACATCTATGTGTTGGTCTCTCTCGCGGGTGCATCGGCTGCGCCGTCGCCAAGCCTACGACAATCTGTGCAAGGCCATGTCGAAGCAATCATGCAGTTCGGGTTGAAACTGGAAGGATCATCTGCTTCTTCAAACACATTGTGGGCAGTTCTGATTGCAGGAACGTGTCTCGAGGATGAGGAGCATAGACGCATCATGGCCGAGGGATTGAGGAACTGTAGGTTCAGGTTGAGGCAATTGCGCATGGTTCGCGTGGCGTTAGAGGCGTTGTGGAATGACGATCCCAGAGCATGGGGCCCCAGTGGGTTGGCGTTTGTAATGCAGAAGTATAACATGAGTATTTCGATCTTGTAAAATAGACTTGGAATTTCTGTCTATATGCCACATACTCCGACGTAGTTGTGTCCGAGCGGAAGAGTGTTCATGATCACCCAACGTCGAGTAAATGCCTGTTTTGGGAATTCCACTGCGCCGCAATGCGCGAACTAGGGCAAGGGGCTTAGAATGCAATGCCCCTCCAATAATGAAACATCCAAGTCGACGACGTTCTTGTGGCGCCGTTAACGGGCCGTCCTTAGCCTGTTTCGGGCATTTTACAGCATCCAGTTCTTCTGAAGGCCACGCGACCTTTGTTCGTGATGCCTCGACCAGAAGGTGTTTTGCAAGATGCGCAATCCGTGAAAGATGCCGCTGCCATGCTGATATAAACGCAGCATCCCAAAACAAGGAGAATGAAAACGGCACCTTGAATTCGCTGATGCGATTAGAAAGAATCATTTTACAGCATCTCATCGACCGCATACATCCACTTTTAAGACTGCAGGGAATCATCAATGTCCACCACGTACGATTGCATCGTCATCGGGGCCGGATACGCCGGGCTTGCCGCAGCCAATTCCCTGGTTGACCATGGCAAAACAGTCCTCGTATTAGAAGCTCGCGACCGTGTCGGCGGTCGCGCCTGGACGAAATACCACAGCGACGGTTCATACGAGGACTACGGTGGTATGTTTCTGGGCATACAGCAAGACCACATGTACAAATTCGCCAAGGAATTTGGTGTCGCTACTTACGACGTCAATCTCAAGGGAGCAAGCGTATACCTCAACCGCGGAGAACGCAAAACATACAAGTCGGAGCTGCTGCCCCCACTACCAATCTGGGGCTTGTTAGATGCAGGGAAGATGATCAAGACATTCGAGCGGATGTCGGCAGAAGTCAATCTTGAAGAACCCTGGAATACGCGCAATGCCAAAGCTCTCGATCATCAAACCGTTGCGGAGTGGCTTAGGCAAAAGGCATGGACGAGGAGTGGAGGCGATATTGTCCAGCTTCCCTTTCAGCTCCTGTGGGGTTGTGATGCATCACAAGTGAGCATGTTACACGCACTCTGGTACTGCAAGTCCGGAGTCAGTCTCTCCGTGTTGTCGAGAAGCGAGCAGGGTGCTCAAATGCAGCTGATGGTCGGGGGCGGCCAGGCCATCGCCGACCGTATTCGAGAAAAGCTCGGTGAGTCGGTCCTTCTTGAGCAAGCTGTAACTGGAATCAATCAAGAAGGCGATTATTGCGTCCTGGTGAGAACGACAAAGGGATCGCATCAGTGTCGGCGAGTCATTTTTGCGACACCACAATCGCAGATTCTGAAAATGGACTTTGCCCCAGCCCTCCCGGCACAGAAGATAAAATTGTTGGAAAGCATGCCGATGGGTAGATACTGGAAGGTAATCGCAACATATCCAACTCCCTTCTGGCGCGACATGGGACGAGGCGAAGTGATAAGTCCAGACGGCTACATGAGCATGGTCCAGGATGCATCTCCGGTCGACGGTAGTGTAGGGATGGTAATCGCGTTCGTGTCGGGGTCCAAAGCAATTGACTTTCTCGGCATGACCCAGGAGCAGCGAGAGGAAATCGTATTGAAGGAGCTGGAGACTGCTTTTGGCAGCAAGGGTCGACATCCGACAAAACTGTCGATTCACACCATGATGACGGAGCAGTGGTCTGGTGGTTGCCCCGTCGCCGTGCCCATCCCGGGGACCTGGACAAGTCTCGGGCCCTGGCTTCGCCGACCAGTTGGGAGATTGCACTGGGCAGGAACAGAAACAGCTACGAAATGGAGCGGATACATGGACGGCGCCGTGGCCTCTGGGCTCCGGGCTGCTGACAAAGTATTGACCGCTCTGGAAGATAGGCAGGCTTAGAGCCCTAAATATGCAACTGGAGTGATGCGCAGCTCACGTCTGCCAGGAGGGCCTCTTGACAGTAGTCTAATTTAACCCGTCTCCACTCTGATCTTTCCCGTCCCTCCTCTAACAGGACTGCGTATGGCAGGGGAGTATACTCACTTACTACGGAGTATTAGCCGAGTCTCTGCACGGCGGCTTGAACCCCGGATGCTGAAGGTGTATGAGGGCACGCCGACTTACAGGTACTTTGGCAGCCTCACCGCATCTCTAACAATATCGTGGCCATGGAAGCCGGCCTCGATGTTACAGACATGTAGTAGATTGAGACCTTTCAGGCTGAGCATAAGTTAACAAGACTCTTCTTCCTGTTGCCCTCTGTTGCTTCCAGAAATGTCTCCGACAGTACTCATCTCCAAGTCAACCTGCCGGATTCTGTCTGGCATATCGCCAAGAATAATGCGAGGCTCGTATAACCAAATCTAGCCTTGATCCTATCAACACCATCAAAAGTCGCTGGTTCTGAGTCAACCCCATTCACACAGCACTCTTCAGAAGCTACAGGGTCTGATCTAGGATCGCCCTCTCCGTCTCGTCGCGAGTGTACAAGCTTAGCCACGCTGAAGCCTAGACGTCGTCGGCCAGAGTCGCCTAGATAGTATCCAAATTGATAGCGCCGTCCTTGTCGTATAATTTGGGACTGCATATGGACATCTTCGAAATCATTTTTTCCTTGTGTCGTAAACTCTGGGCATCGCAAGATTGGACTGTCGTAGCAAAATGATCAAGTATCAACAATGTTCCACAGTCCGCGACCAGCAACGTACTTGGCGTCGATCCTCGCGAATGGTATGGCGAGGATATAGATGCATGCGATGCTAAGGGCCGCATAAGTTGGAGTTGGCGAGGCGCGAAAAGTCTCCGAGATGAGGTCAAAGGTAAACATGCTTCCGGATACGACTGGAGTGATGTTGCAAATTAGAGCAGCAAATGCACCCCACGCGATTCGGTAGTGTGCTCTTTTACAAGCGGTAATCATTGTTGTGATAGGATCTAGGGATATATAGTCGATTAGGACGCTTTCTCTGCCCAGGGCGGGCATGTCCATGCCTCGGATAGGCTGCAACATTCTGTGAAAGGTGTCGGATTGGAGTAGGACGGCATTACACAAGGCGAATAGATATGAAGGCAAGAAACTGAATAGTAGGTTTCGAACGAAAATGTTGCTGGCGAAACTGGCGTAGGAGTGGTCTCGCAGAACTGCGTCAGTGCTAAGAGTAACAGAGAGGGCGACCAAAGCACCGAAAACAACTACCCAAAGAGGAAAGACGAGCCGGTCGCTCAAGTATATTGTCGGAGACGCAAACCGATACCGAAAATAGGATAGTTGCTTAGGGTGCCGCTTGAAATAATTGATCTGTGGCTTGGTGAAACACGCGACAGGAGCTATTGTGGATGGCGAATGATTAGTCCAGAGAACCGGAGAACATTTTGAGACTGACTTTTCCTCACACCTTCGCTATCTTTATACGCCTGATCCTTGAGAACATAAAGAAACACTTCCGTAGGTATTCTTCCCCTCAAAGTCATTTTCTGTCTTGGACGACCAAGTTGTGATCCTGCAATGGGCCTTAGCGATCCATATACCACAAATACCTGAGAAATGATTAAGCATACCTTCATCTGGTTTGAAGAACCGGATGCAATGAAACAGCTTGGTTGGCTCTCGAACATCCCTCCAGTAACCCAGTCTCAATACACCAACCTGCCGCGTCCAGGTCCTCAACCGGTTGGCTGCCTGCCTTCGATTGTCAAACTCCATCCCCTCGCATGTACCTGGCCTCGGAACATTAGAGAACTGCAGCAATGCAATTTGTGCCGCTAAAGAACAGGGACTCCATTTCAACCCCGTATCTTTACCATAGAGGCGTACCGCAATGGCCAGTGTCGCTCCACAAAGAGCTACGTACCAAGCCACGATCACCCATCCAATAGTAGGCGACACTACCATGCCCCAACCGGTAGGGTCGTCCGTCAGTTGAATGAAAGCCACTTTTAAGGGGGTAAGAAGGACCATATTGATCGAAAGCAGGTTGATAGTAAGCGTCGTGAAGTGTTCACTTCTCCAAAGTTCGGGAATCAAGCTAACGTCAATTGTATATGCGTCAGCGTTGTTCAGCCTATGAGCCATAAATGGTTCATTGTGGTCCGTGCTGTCCGCCTCTATACGAACGTTAGCCATCACGACATATGGGTATGATTCTGTTATACGCTTGTGTGATGGCTCTCCACCAGATTGTTGAGACTAAGCCAACAACACTTGGGCCGTAGCGTGAGACGTAATAATTAGACTGGTCTCGAATATGGAGCCTCTCGGCGTCCGTTATCTGCAGTACGCTCAGGGTGACTACTCCAGCAATGACGGCCAGCCAGAACATCAGTGTCAAAACGAGTACCCAGTTGGCCAGGATAAGAAATCGGAAATTGAGTGAGGGGTATCCCAGTCTCACTGCCTCTTCCGAGCTAACTGGCTCTATGTACTTCGACGAGTCATCGCAGCCTTCTTCACTGTTACTGAGTTCTTAGGGCTTAACATTGGTTGTGATATTGGTTGTCTCGTCGGTATCAGTAGGAAAGTAAGTTACAATGCGCTTTTAGAACAGCAAACATTATGGTAAGCGTTCCGATTACTTACCTTCTTCTACTTCGATTTCTTCCGCTCTTGTAGTATTTTGTTTGGAATCTAAGTCAGATCCCCCGAGAGAAACGTTGAGCCTGCCTCGAGCATGCTCTCGTTCACTCTGTATGAGCGTCGGAGGGTCATGGTCATTAATCACTGGTTGAAGCCCGGTCATAGTGAGTAGTAGATAACAATTGAACACTAAGGTCAGCGGAGCGATTGCAATACCAAGCGCCGACAAGCCGTATGATGCAGAAGTGAAGTTTACCTCAGTGCACTCTGCGAAATAATTATTGCGGCAAAGCAGATGGCTCGCACAAGATGAACTATTTTGAGGGCGGCTAGGTTGTATTCAGGTAGCGCCAGCCTTGTGTTTTACTCTCCTTGCACACCGGGCAGACGTTGGCTGTCGTGTTACGTGAGTAGAGCCTCATCTCAGCGAGTCACCTGCGAGTCACCACGAACTTACAAAGGAGGACGCCTCTGACTCGATCCGCTATCAAAGTGATATTTTCTATTAATATTGCACTGCATCGGGCCAGACGCTTCTCGGCGGGTCATCACAGTTTTGTGTTACTCCCTTGTCATCAAATACCGTGGGGCTTTCGTCCTTAATAACAATAACATAGTATGTTAGAAAGACGGCATAAGTGGTTATAGCCAATAATACAACTTTCTATTTTTGGATTGCACCCTGTCCTGGTTGCAGGATGGGGTATTACAAATATCCCCTTTCTCGACGATTTGTTAGTGTTAAGTTAAGGTGACCAAGCTTCCAAGATGCTTCTTAGGAGACCAAGATGGGCAACCTGGGCCATGCTAGGCCAGAAAGATGATATTCGACAGCCTTTTAAGGCAATGCCGCCTTTTGTTGGTGCTGGCTCTGTAATGGAGGCGAGCTATGAGTTTGACAAGTCGCAGGTACAGGCACATTGTTCTCAACACCGTGGCACGAATTGCATGCCCATTAATACCACAAGCGCTTCACTAAGGAACGCTCTTCTAGACATGCGGGTAACGAGGAGCAGAACGTTTGTCAAGATAATATTGAATCTGGCTTATTGGCTTCAATCTCGAGAATGTAAATTCTGCTCCATCAACGTCGGAAATCCCTCAGGTATAAGGACCATTTATGCAAGCGGAGTTTCCACAATGCCATATTCGCATCCTACCAGCCAAATATTTTCTCAGAAAACTTGTACCCGATGTCGCCTAAGTGGTGTGTGCTCTCCTTTCATAACAGCTATTTTCCGTGTCCACTGCCCAATATGCGAAAAAGTGAGATGAAGGCCAAGAAATTCCTGAGGAAGAATCCATCGAGAAAGCTGCTTCCCCCACGGCCTCTGCCGGCCGACCACGAATACGGCTGTAAAGGTGGTACTCAGGATCTGCCTCAGCCCGAAACGCCACTTACAGCTTCGAACGCATCTCAAATGCCAGTCTCGGCATTTCTAGCCAGCATGCAGTTTAGCGCGCGCTTACACATGTACCCAGATATTGAGTTATTTTCCATGCAAATCATTTGCGAACGAAGTTGAGTTGTCACTCCAGTTGGACGGCAATGACCGGCGCCCAAAAGTGGGAGGTGCCCACCTTTACTTGAAGGAACTTGTCAGCATATATACACACATAAGCATTGAATCAATTCGAAATCGAAATCACAAGCTGCCCTCTTAATTACCATTCGATAATTTGGGAGAGTTTGGTTTAATTTGTCGCGGAAATTCGTGTGTAAAGCATGGTGCATCACCTCCAGGGAACATCCAGGTTCTATCGCGGCGCCTGCAGGTGTTGTCACACAAGCGCCAAGTAACAGTGCCCCATAACACTCAGGTATCACGTCCCCCTGGATGCCCGAACTCTCTTGTATGGTGCTTTCTCTTCTTCAAAGCTGCTCATTGGCCGTCTTTGTCTTTTGTCCATAAGAAGCCGACGCGGAAAACCACCTTTGCAAACTGGTGCCCGAGTTTGAGCCTCGGGTAAATCAGCGCGTGCGATACAGAGGAGTGTCTGTACGACGTTGCACATTGCGCCGTCTGTCGATGCTCGGGGAATGGATCAGCAACCTTCGGATGGAAGCAATCCCACATTCAGATGACTAGCGCGAATGCTAGTTGACGGGAATGCGGAGATGACAGCCCTATTTTCGCGAGTCATCAAGATCACTCAAGTGTCTGAGATGGTGCCTGTCACTCTGTGTCCCTGGTCAGTATCCTTCCCGTGTCTTATTAGCTTTCCCCGCTTCAACTCACGGGAGAAACGCCACGCCGCAACAGCTCCCTGATGGAAGTGGGTATGTTACCGTGGAAAAGAGCATGCCAGCGTCCGCGATTCGTGGAACGATCTGAACGTAATTCTGCACGGCTTCAGATCTGGCAGTCGCAGCGAGAGAGACACAGTAGCGCGACGCACAAGGGTCCCATCGCCTCGGTTGTGCGACCTCGGGCGAGATCGTCACGAGCTCAGCGGGAGATTGATCATTTTGATCATTGACAACCCATGTTTTCTCCCTTTTGACATTATTTTTGCGTAGGCTCTGGACGTCTTTCAAAGATCAACATTTGATCTTTGCTTAACCCTGCTACTACGGAAATATTATATAACCGCTCGGGCGGTTTGCCAGAGATGGAGAACAAAGCGACTGGTTCAGTCCCAGACACAATTGACCTCGATGTCATTGTCGTCGGCGCTGGCATTTCAGGCCTCAACGCCGCGTATCGTATTCAACAAAGAGTTCCCAATGCATGGTACACGATTCTAGAGGCTCGGGACACGATAGGCGGTACATGGGACCTTTGGCGATACCCTGGCATCAGATCTGACTCAGACGTATTCACATTCAGCTTCGCGTGGAACCCGTGGTCCAAAACAACGACACTCGCTCATGGCGATGAGTTTAAGGAGTACATGATCGAGTCCGCGCAGATGGCCGGAATCGATCGCCATATTCACTACCGATATAAGGTGATAGCAGCCAATTGGATATCGTCCGAGAAACACTGGGTAGTCACAGTGCAGGACAACAGCAATAGCCAACAAGATGGACTCGGGGGTCAGCAGATCAAGGTCTACCGCAGCCGCTTCATTTTCCTCGGCACAGGATACTACGACTACGACAAGCCCTTGCACACCGTCGTTCCAGGACTCGATGACTTCCAAGGCGAATTAATCAGGCCCCAGTTCTGGCCCCAAGACTACGACTACTCCGACAAGGAAATGGTCATCATTGGAAGCGGCGCCACAGCGATTTCCATATTACCAGCCGTGGCCAAGCAAGTCAGTCATGTTACCATGGTTCAACGGAGTCCGACTTGGTTTTTCCCGGTCTCTCAGCACGGCAAAATCGCAACTACAATCGCGACTGTGCTTCCCACGCGTCTGTCCCGCCAGATCAACCGGTATAGGTGGCTATTCCAGGGCTATCTCCTTGTCGCGATCTGCAAATACATGCCTCCAGTGGCCCGATATGTTCTGCGCTTCCTGACATCAAGACAACTACCAAAGGATATATCATGGGAGGAGCACTTCAAGCCGCGCTACAATCCGTGGGAGCAGCGTTTATGCGTCGTCATGGATGGAGATCTCTTCAAAGCCATGCGATCAGGAAAAGCGAGCGTCGTGACAGACAAAATCCGTACCGTCACGAAGAACAGCGTTATGATGGCCTCTGGCCAAGAAATCCCCGCGGATGTCATTGTCGCAGCGACAGGGATCCAACTCAAATTCGGGGGCGACATCAAGTTCTCACTAGACGATGTGCCAGTCGACCCGACGCAGAAATTCGCTTGGAAAGCAAGCATGCTACAGGATATACCGAATCTGGTCTTCTCGTTTGGATATGAGAATGCCGCGTGGACATTGGGTGCAGACTGCGCTGCAGAAGTGCTCATTCGGTTGATGCATCAGATTGAGAAGCAGGGTGCTTCCACGGCCACGCCGCGCTTGGACAAAGATATGCAGCCTCAGCCAATGTTTAGTCTTACATCGACTTATCTCAAGCGCATGACAGACATGTTTCCTCGAGCCGGGTCGGGGCAGTGGCGGCCGCGATCTCATTACTTCTCGGATTATTGGACTGCGAAATGGGGAGATTTGAAGGGTGGAATGGTCATCGAATAGATATGTAGTGCAATCTATGGAAGCGCGGATCTGGCAGATAGTTCGCACGGTGCAGTAAGCAAACTGTTTGGGCTTATTATTTTTTCGGAGTAGTAAACGTGTAATCATGAAATCATTGGCAGGCATAGCAACGTCTTCCATGGTCTCAATCACTTAAGTTCCTGGTCTGACCATAAGACTGTACAGAGGTCTCACATGCTAAAAGAGCAGCATACTAGTTCCTTCAAACTACTACAACCGTATAACAATTAAGTGGCCAAAGGTGGTCCCAATTACATAGTGCTCGTCACTCTCAGCGACCACCGGACCTCTTAAATCCGGCGGAAGCCATATCAGTCTCGGAATTCTTGCCATAAATCCAATCTCCCCGTACACCATGAATAGGCGCATTGCATGGGCCTTTAAAGTCGAAAATTGCAAGACCTGTCGCTGGCAGTATATAACTCTTAAAAATGTCTGTTGCGTTTGGCCGACGAGACAAGTGCATGATGTCATGCTCAACGTCGACACTGTCCAGTGGGCCTCCCTCCCCGTCCCAGATTCGAAGTTCGCCATCATTGGAAGCTGAAGCCACAAGGTTTCTGTATGAAGATACAGCGATTGCACTGATGGTTGATGAGTGTTGCATGATAGTCCTGGGTGCCGCAGAGGCATCTAGGTTGAGACACTGGATCGCGTGACCCTCCGCAGTTACAGCGATGTCGATTTTTGACTCCCGGCTTCTTGGCCCAAAATTGTATATGTGACTGGTGCCAGTTTCCAAGTCTCCTGTGAGTGCCGTATTGTCATGAAATAATATGAATAGCTGGTTGGAATCATTTGAAAACATTATGGATCGAACCGGTGCTGAGCACTTGCCAAACTTCATTCTTGACCTTCCGGTATCTGTATCCCAAACAATCACACTCCCGTCCCTGCATACAGACGCTATGGAATGATTATCGGGCGAAAATATCAGGAACAGGGACACTTCTGATTCGATTGCGATGTGAGATGTCCTGGTCATGGTGTTCCAGACATGTATGGCGCCGCTTTTGTGCAAAATTGCTACGTACTCGGCTTGGAATGATACGGCAACACCGCAAATACTGTTTTCCGGCTGGCCGGAAAAGATTGAATGTGATTCTCCTGTTTCCCGGTCCCAGATGTAGCATTGTTGGTCTTCAGATACTGAGACCAAGTATTTGCTATCCAGTGAAGAGGCCAGCATAATAATTTTCTTGGAATGAGCCTTAAACAGTGTTTCTTCGCCTTCCATCTTCTCGAAGAGTAAGACGTTTCCAAACGCGAAAGCACTCCCTTCGTCGTTGGAATATCGGGCTATAATGTTGAATGTGTTGTTACCAACCTCTTTTTCAAACGAGGGCTCGTCGGCAAAGGATGGACTATTCCACTGCTTGAGCCTGCAGTTAGAATAGTATCCTCGGAAGAAAAGGCAAGACAAGTAGTCTTCGCATTTTCATATTTGAAAGAGCTCATTTTCACATCCCAGAGCTCGATCGTACGGTCCCTTGATACTGAGGCCAAATGCTGGTCGCCTCGCGCAAAATTAAGAGAAATGATCCCGCTGCCATTTCCCTTCAGAGACCAGATTGGGATGGCTCGGGACACATCCCAGAGTATGATAGTGCAGTCATCAGACCCAGATGCAAGCTGCTTACCGTCAGTCGTGAAGCAGACGGCGTTAACGTTACTTGAGTGGCCACGTAGCACAGCTTGGGCTTTCCCCGACACGGTTTCCCAGATTCGCACTGTAGATTCCGTGGACGTGGACGCCAGTAGTCTGCCATCTGAGCAGAATGCCAGTGCTTGGACTGAACCTGAATGTCCTTCAAAGATGTGTATCCTCTTATGTGATATAACGTCCCACAGACAAATCTTGGAATCTTTTGATCCTGACGCAAGCGCGGTTCCATCTGGAGAGAACGCAAGTTTGCTGATGATTTCATTATGGCCTGAAAGCTCGCAATGAACCTTTCCCGTCACTGTGTCCCAAAGCGTGATCGAAGCATAATCCAAAAAAGATGAAGATGCCGTAAATCGACCGTCGGGCGACACCTCTGCGCACCGCGAAAACTCTTCATATCTTATTGACCTATTGTCCCAAACATCGGAGATTTTGGAGGAGTATTTCCCGTTTATTGATATTGAAGGCTCGCCTTTCGAGACTGTAGTCTTGACTACACCTGCATACTCGTTGGTTGAAGGTGCAGACCGAAGGCCGATGACTGACAGATCCCATAGCCATACGGTATGGTCATTGGATGCAGAGGCAATAACTTTGCCCTCTGGAGAGAATGCTATGGCTCTCACAATATCACAATGGCCCTCCAGTATCGTCATTTCAGCTAAGGGATTGACTTTCCACATACGGATAGTGCAATCGGCAGATCCCGAGGCTAGTAAATTTCCATCTGAAGAGAAAATTATGTCTGTGATACTTGCTGAATGTCCATTGAGGGTGCCCAGCATAACTCCCTTGACAGAATCCCAAAGATATATTGCATTATCGTGGCATGCGCATGCAATGATGGCACCATCCGGCGAGAAAATAATAGAGCTGACTTTATCCGTATGACCGTCCAGAGTCTTGCAGATTAAACCTGAATGCACATCCCAGAGTCGGACTGTACTATCATCGGATGCGGAAGCAAGTCGACTCCCGTCTGGAGAAAATGCTACTTTGTTAACGCAGTAAATATGTCCCTCAAGTACAGCTTGGACTTTTCCAGTTTGAGTGTGCCAGAGCCTAACAGTACGGTCATCCGAGGCGGACGCCACAAGCTTGCCATCCGGAGAGAATTCGACCCAGCGTACCCATGATGTATGCCCTTCCAGAATGAGATGCGCTTTTCCGGACTGGGTCTCCCAAAGTCGGACCGTACCATCGGGTGATCCAGAGGATATGAGAGCACCGTCTTGTGATATCGCCATAGTTCGAATCCAGGAAATATGGCCGTTGTATACGTGGATGCATCTGCCGCTGGCTATTTCCCAGAGTCTGATAGTGCCATCATTAGACGCCGTGGCTAGTGTTTTACCAGATGGTGCAAATGCTACCACAGTCACGCCCCTAGAATGACCCCGCAAGATGTTTCTGGTCGCTCCCGTAGTCGCATTCCATATACGCACTGTGAAATCCTCCGATGCAGATGCAACCAGGTTGCCGTCTGGCGAAAAAGCAACGTGAGTGACCCAGAACTTATGACCCGAAAGAATGTTTCTTATTGGTGGTGTAACAGCGTCCCAAAGTCGCACAGTGCCGTCATCAGACGCGGATGCCAGGAGCTTACCCTTGGCCAAAGTTGACACCGAGTTTACCTGTTTCAGGTGACCTTCCATAATAGCTCGAGGGACCGCTGTCGATGCATCCCAGAGTCTGACAGTACCATCTAATGACGCCGATGCGACTTGAAATCCATCAAAGGTAAAGACGGCATTTGCAACCCCACTGATATGCCCCTTGAACACAGCAACAAGACTCACATTATTTGGGTCCCATACACGGGCTGTCCAATCTCGAGAGCCTGAAACCAATTTCTGGCTATCAGCTGAGAACGACAGGCTCAGTATTTGATCTTGATGCCCGTCGAAAGCATGCCACACAGTACTTGATGTGACCCATAGCTTTATCTTATTACCCTCGACTGTGGATGCAACGAAAACACCGTTGGGGGACACCGCGGTGACTGTCTCATTGGATGGACGGAGCTGGAATGAATGAAATCTAGTTCCGGTAATCATGTTGAGTAGTGTTAATGTCCCATTGGAAACAGTGGCTGCAATGAGCTTCCCATCAGTCAAATAAGCCACCGTGCTTAGTTGCCCGGAGATCCACATGTTGCTATACAGGCAACCACTGGGTACGTCCCAGACGTAGATCCTCCCATTAAGCGACCCGGATGATAAATGTCGCCCATCTGGAGAGAAACTTATAGATGCCACCCTTCCATGATGCGTTTGAAGCACTTTGCCAGCCTCGCCGGTTATAGCATCCCACAGCCGAATTGTACGGTCTGTTGATACCGAAGCGATCAAAAGTCCGTCCGGCGAGAAAGTCGCGATCTCCACCCTTTCTGAGTGGCCCTCCAGTATTTGCAGCAGACTAGTGCCGTGGTCTTCAGCCATTACCCGTCCCACGATCCAATCTGGGACTTTATGCGCAAAGGTGTTGCAGATCGTGCCGGACCCACGGAAAAAACAAATCCCAGACATAGATTTGAAGTGGTGATTTTCAATTATAGATCGATTTTGTCGGGCAAATCGAGCAGCATCGCGAAGAAAATTGAATGTTCCTGTGTTGCCGTTCTGTCAGGTATTAGCAAAAGCGAGACGCCTGTTCTTGGTTCTTGCGAGTTGGGTAGGGGCAAACCTTTATCAAAAACGCCAAGCGATGAATAATCCGAATGCTCTCGGATACCTCTCCGACAAGGCTCATAACCACGAGCCAGCAGAGAAATTTTTCCTGCAAGAACTGCATCATTTGCGAGTCGTCAAGTTCGAAGCCAAAGACATGACTTTGTTCCAGATGATAGACCCAGTAGCGACAAGCATACTTCAGCTCTGCGGACACACATTCATCTATAATTTCAGCTTCAATCTCGGATCGTAGTATCCCAGGACCTCCCAGGTGACAAATGTCTTCTGTTAGTTCTTGCATGACTCTCAAGCAGTTTTGTGCCATTCTTTTATGAGTTTCTCCCTCATTCACTCGAAAAATGCTATTGTCCTGCTTCACGAGAAAGTCGCGGAATGATAGATGTAAGATCTTAACAGGTCCTCCATTGTTGGGGACGCTGAGTACCGAATGTAGCGAGTCCAACATGCAGGTTGCATCTTCTTCAAGAATACTCAGGATGTTTGACAATGCAGTGATTGAAAGAGGGCTGGCGAGAATAACGATGGGTCCGACGATGTCGCGGAATTCTTCCAGCCTCTCCTCCAATCTGGCGTCATCGCTCTCAAAGATCTGGTTCAAGATAGGCAGATATGTTTGGTCCAGTTTCGAAATCTTGTTGGCCGTTTGAAAGTCTAGAATACTGTTCAGACGCTTTCGGGGGTTGCCGTTTTTTTCTCCAACGAATCGGCAGACTGTGGCGGCGAAAATAAACAATGGGACGGCCATATCTCGGAGAAGTTGGACTTTCTCGTCGCCAGGCCAGTCCTGAGGAAGTGAACGGTCGGTTCTTATTCTAGCAAGCTCGTGCTTTAGGAAGAGCGAGATATCACTTCCGATTATTTCTCTTGGGACTTGGTGAAGAATAAAGTCCTGATATGTGCCGTCTTCCATGTTCTTGAACCCAAGTCTGATAGGAAGTTCCGGTCTACTCGTGACTAGAACCCGCATACAAACGGGTTTTATGTTTTTGGTTCGTGCTAGAAGGTGAAGGATAGCCCGAATATCGTCATCTCTCTCGCATTCGTCCAGAGCGTCAATGACGATGACTAATGTAGCCTTAGATGACCTTGCACCCTCCAAACTAGACAGGGGACCAAATATGAGCTTATCAAATTGCTTTTCAAGTGTCTTGTCCGCAATGTTAGGTCTTCTTCAATCGCCGTTCTAACTCCAGGGATTAGTGCAGGGACCCGAAGAATTAGGTGAGAGCCGATTGTGCTGAAGAATCTGGTTGCGTTCCCGCAGTTTGACTCGCCCTTCTTGAAAAAGAAGCTTCCTCCGAGTATTTCATCATCGGCAAATGTTTGTGTCATGGTTCTGGCGATGGTAGACTTGCCGGTACCTGCCATTCCATTAAGCCAGAAAATACATTTGCCACCTTCCTCAGCTGCCCATGCCGAAATCTGCGCACGCAACCCTACTCGAGTGTTTTCCAAGCACCTTGAGTTGTGTTCATCCATGTGTGAGTCAAATGATGCCCCTTCGGCGGTCGGTAACTTGATCAAATCAAGCTTTTCCTCTACTCTCTCCATATCCATTAGTGACCGTGTCTTAAGCCTTGAGCATGGGAAAGAGGGTTTTACCTTTGGCTCGGTGGAGGCTCGGCATCCACCGCGAACGATGGCATGACTGACACGATTTCTTTTGCAAATGCCGCGGCAGTCGCAGCCGCATAGGGCTGCCACTTCTTGTTCTTATGCGCATCTGCATAATCGCAGATTCCCCGTATCACGAGACATGGAAAAGTATTCATCAAGCCAGCGGCTTCCATCTCGAAGCAAAGAACGCCGCCTAGCTCTGAGGAGATTCTGTCCCTCGTGACTCCGTCTTTCATGACCTGATTTCCGGACGCAATTGTGCCGTAGTGGATCACGGCATCTTGAGTTTCCCTCTCCAGTCGGACGATGGCCCCTTCGCATTTGTCACATTCTCTCCTCCCCTCAACATGGTCACGGTCGGGTGCAAAGAGGACGTCAGGGCCGGCGGCATCTCTGCTGAATTGCGCCAAGTGGTCGAACAAGGATAAATGTTTGGCGAAACTGCTTTTCCCTCGCATATGATTTGAGCGAACCTTGTTGAGAGCACTCAAAAGTACACGAGGCGGCGCATTCAACGACCCCGTTCGCACCAGCTTGCCATGCTTTGTGGTTTTCCCAAAGTCATATTGAACCACTCCCGGGTGCTGAAGGAATGGTAAGCTTACGACAACGTCCCCAAGTCGAACATCGTTATCATCACAACCGCTTGGTACACCTCCACCGATGCCGACCATCAAACCAAACCGAATCGATGGAAAAGTGGCAGTCATCTGAGCGGCAGCAGCAGCAGCAGAATTGGTTCCGGTCTGTCCAGCGGGTAGGCATGCCAGCACGGTGTTATGACTGCCCATACGGCCAAGTGTGTATATGTTCATATCATTTTCATCCAGAACCAAGTCGTCGTGCTCTTCATCCAGCATCTCGGCTGCAGCCGCCATCTCAATTGGCAGGGCGCAAAGCCAAGCCAAAGTGTAGCTCCGGGGCTGCATGGCCGGAGAGGTCATTACGCATCATCGAGAGGTATGTTTCCGAGATATAGCCATTAAAGAAATGTGCGGCTATGATGCTGTTTATCGGTTAGCGGGCACAACATGGCGCCTCCAAGATACCTAGGTAGTTATATGTCAGGATTGGAAGAGAGAATTGCAGCTGACGGCGGTCGCCTCAGTTTAACTCAGCCTTGTTGTGAATGCTTACCCAAGTGTGGGCCTGGATAGTCCAATGAGGAGAGCCGACGCCGGTTTCGAGCAAGAAAGGGCCAGTCGAGGCAGGCGCGAACTTGTCCATGACTTCGGCCTCCAAACATGCTACTGGGAAAAATGCTACTGGGAAAAGCTCCCTGTCTGCGAGCTCAGTCAATTTAGCTATGTTGAGCTGAATACAATGTTGTAACCCTTTGGCGGGGCAATGGGTCCATGGGCCAACGGGCCGGTCCGCATTAAGCGTTAGTTGAATTCAGACGTGTTAAGTACGAGGTGAGATTCCACATCGTTTTGCTCCCGATAGCCCAGGGCTGAACTCTTCATTTATTTGACCCCGTTGCACACAGCTCTTCAAGTTGCTTCGCAACCCTCGTAAAGTAGGTCCAATATAGATTCTTCGAAGACATCACTCGCTCGCACTGACCCTAGTCGCAGAAGCTTCTCATAGATCAATTGACCGGTCTCAACAGATCCCCAAATTTGCGATTCCCTTGTGCTGTACAAGGGGTCTCGTACTCGCAGCGCGACAATCATCTGCATGCCCGAATTGCGCCACACAGTATAGTAATATAAAGTGTTTCAATATTACCCCAAAAGCTTTTTTGCTGTTGGCTGCGGTGTGCAGCAGTATCTTGCTCTATCACATCCCTCATCCGCTTTATCATGCGGGGAAGGCGGAGAGGCGGGAAATCAAGTCAGATCGATGCATCCCGGCTTACATCCGTGTCGCTGCTCACATGTTCATTCATTCACTCCTCAATCGATTCACTTTGCAATCTGTACACACTATTCAAAATCCAATGACTGAAATGCCTGGCTCCGTGTTCCACTACGGACAGCCGCGTCTGCAAAATGATGTCGTGATTCTAGAGCCATTTGACGTGAGTTCCTGCTCCGGAGATATCAACATGGCATATTTACTTTGTGCGAAATAGAAGAAAAGGCATACTGCCGGCTTTGTGCAAGCCGTCACGACGAATCCCGAGTCGTTCAATTACATCCAGCTTCCTCCCAGCCAGACGGAAGAGCAGTTCAATTCATTCTACGATGCAACGTTCAACAGTCCAGAAAACTGCATCTACGCGATTCACTGCAAAGCATCACCTGATGAGGAGACGTCTTCTTCCAACTACGCCGGGACCATCGCGTTGGCTGGCACAGACGTGGCCAATGCAGCCACCAAGATAGGCATCTTGGTGTTTCCATCTTTCAGACGCAAGTGCATAGCTATCAATGCGGTCAGTGCGATGCTGTTCTGGCTACTCGAACCACCATCAGCGGGTGGATTGGGGCTGAGACGCGTTACATGTGAGTGCAACGTGGGAAACGGGACATCGCGAAGTCTTGCGCTGGCCGCTGGGTTTGAGCTGGAAGGGATCAAGCGATGGGCGCGAGTTGTAACGGACAATGAGGTTTCTGTATCAGCGGACGAGCTTGCACGCAGAAATGGCACACAGAATGAACTTCCTGGGCGGCATACGGCTTTGTACTCGATCGTGTGGGATAAGTGGGAGGTCAAAAGAAAAAGGCTCGCATCGTTGCTAGGTTCAGAAAAATGAACAGTGTTGTCCTTTTTGGCTAACTAGTTTATTCCTTCCACTTGACATCGAAGCTCTGGAACGTGGCCTCCAACTTATCCTGCGCCTCCTTCGAAGGTCTTGCGATTGCAGCACTGACTTCTAGCTCCCATCCTTCTCCGGCAGATCCAAGCGGCCAAGTGATTTCCCTCAAAGAAGTCTTCTTGCTGCCATCGACATGATAAACTCAAAGAGTAGAACCGTCGTCTGTCCGCTCTACGGTAATAGTCACAGATTTGCATCCGGTGCGGATCTCATCCCCATGGGGCGCATCCGACACGCTTCAATCCGACCAGTTGTCCGTGCAGACTGTGGAGAGGCGAGGCACGCCGTCAAAGAATTCGACCCCGGATTTAATCCATTTGCGGTCGGAACCCTTGGTGTAAAGGAAGATGCCAGCCTGGTCATATTGATGCGTGTAGGTGGCGACAAAAGTCGCGGTTACGGAGAGAAAATCGATACTCTGGCGCTTGGAGTGAGGGCGATAGGGAGCTGGTGGGCGTCTGCTTAACTATTTGATCCTGTGCGAGTTCCTGAAATGAACCGCCAAGCAGCTGTCACTTACCATTGAACACGTCGTGAGCGGGGGGCTTCTTCCAAATGTCCGTGTTGGGATCAGCCGCAAAGGTAAGTGGTGTCTGCATGTTGAAGGGATTGAAGGCAGCAAACTCGTTTGTAGTGGCTTTGGATGTTTGTTATTTGCTTCAACGAGGTCCAGCTTCAACGACAACAATTGCGGTTCCCCGTTTATATAGGCACAATGCAAACCATGTGTCTAGTGGGCCAGGTGCTGAAGCTTTGGCTAAGGATGGAGCAGCTCATCGCGGAGTCGCGGCCCAACATGGTGGTGACACCACTTTCACCTGTGACATCAGCGCAGCACAAATAAGCTTATTAAGCGCTTGAATGAACGGTAAACGAGCTATTCGTCCCGGATCAGAGGCCCTGTATTCCGATACCATATCCACTATTGGATCACATTATTGATGGCGACAGTTAGGCTTGTATTGAACAGGATACTCCGCGAGGCACATGGTCTGGCCACAACCGGTCATTTGTGGGGAGATGTGTTCGGCAAGACGAATGCGGAGATAGAGACCGACAATTGCGCATTTGCGAGAATTAACATGAGTAACCAACCAACAAGAAGCATCCCAACACAATTCAAAGGGATTTAAATAAGAATAATACATTGCGACATGTGCTTGCAGGAATGAATGCGAATACGGGGTACAGGCACAAGAAATATAACAAAGGGCTACCCTACACCTATAATAGCGGCTAAACCTCGGTTACTGTCCGCACAGTCGGCGACGACCCCAAAACGTTTCACGGACAGGCTGCTTCACCAATACAAATTTTCGAGGCCTGGAATCAGAATTGTGAGACGTGAAAAACCAGGCCGAAGAGGTTTTTGGATGTCTAGGATACACCCATGCGTCAAGCCGGACATACCGTGGTCTAGACGTTGTTTGTTATTCGTGTCGTCCTGACATTCGAGGTGGCTGATTTTTTTTTTGTGTTTGCACGCGCTTCGAACGCACAAACAAAACCTTGCGGCACCCCCACTCGACCAAACCAAAGCGCACGTCCAATCCGGGCCCCTCCCAAAAAAAATCAGAAATTGTTTCATCCCTATCCTCAACTCGTCCATCAACCGCCGCGGCGTTGCTCATCAGCTTTATCGATATCGTGTAGCTCGGCATCAGTTTTGCTCTCCGCGGCCATCCCTCGAGTCATCCCACACGAGGTTGTACTGCCTAGGCAGGCCATCTGCCTGGCCTCGCGACTCACATACATGCCTAAACTTCATCCAACATGTCATCACTATTAAATCCCAACAGGAAGGCTGGCGCCGGCGCCGGCTCTTCCAAGTCTCGCTTTGCTCGCCCAAATGCCGTTCGCGCCATGAGGGAAAGGGAAGAACGCCGCCAAGCACAAGCCGCACAGTCCCAGTCGGCCTCTTCATCAGCAAATCGAAATGGCTCAGTTGCCGTACCACCTCGACAGCAATGTCCCAACAAAGCTTGTCCCAAGCCCAACGTTGTCGACGGGACATGTCAAACTTGTGGTCGTGTTGCCGATGATAGCAACATTGTCGCCGAAGTCCAGTTTGGTGAGACTTCATCGGGTGCTGCCATGGTTCAGGGTTCGTTCATTGGTGCAGACCAAGCCGGTGTAAGGAGCATGGGTCCTGCCTTCAGACGGGTTGGCGGAACGGAAGATCGAGAGAAGAGCATTCGAGAGGCACGAGGTCTCATGCAAGGTTACGCCCAACAGCTCAACGTGAGCGAGAGTCTGGTTACTGTTGGGACTCAAGTCTTCAAACTAGCCTCGGGCGCCAACTTCATCCAAGGACGAACGCTTGCTAGCGTTGCTGCTGTCTGTCTCTACGCTGCCTGCCGAGCGGAGGCACCTTGCAAAATCATGCTCATAGATCTTGCTGATATCGTACAGCTGAACGTCTTCAAGCTGGGACGAATCTTTAAGAAGCTCAATGAAGTTGTCCCCATCGGCAACGATGGGCTGATCCCGGTGTACCCCGAGGATCTTATCTGGCGTTTCGCCACCAAGATGGAATTTCATCAAGACACAGCCAAGGTGGCTGAAGATGCCGTCCGACTAGTAAAACGTATGAGCAGAGATTGGATGGTCATGGGTCGTCGACCGTCAGGTATTTGCGGCGCGTGTCTCTTAATGGCTGCCCGAATGCACAATTTCCGGCGAACAGTACGCGAAGTAGTCTACATTGTCAAAGTCACCAACCACACGATCCAGAACCGCCTCCAGGAGTTTAATGTTACGGAGTCAAGTCAAATGTCTGTAGAGGACTTTCTCAAGCAAGACTTCCTTGAGAGCTCACACGACCCCCCTTCATTCTATCGCAAGTCGGAAGAATACAGAAGGAATGCCGAGGAGAAGTCACGAAAGAGGAAACACAGTGCGGTCGGAAATGTCGAAGATGAAGGAGACGCCGCTGCTGGAGTTCCGACAGAATTCCGCCAAAGAAGATTGACAGAAGGCGGCGCCGACTTATCCAAAGCACCGGCCATCAAGTTCCGCAGAGATGCTGATGGCTTCATTATCCCGCCGCTACCGTCACAGATCCCGGAGAACATGCCGAGCCTTCGGACAAACGAGAATGGCGAGGAAGCAGAAGGAAACGATGACCTGGAGAAGCTAGCCCGCGATTTCGGCGATGCTATCGACGAGGAATTGGACCAGGAGGAGGAGAATGCCGCTGAGGGGCAGCAGTCGGCCGGCAAGGGCAAGCAACGTGCCAAACCTCAGCTTCCGATCAACGATGAGTGGGAGGAGGATGAGGCAGAGCTCGAAGGTCAGATCGAGGAGATATTCAACGACCCTCTGACATATGAGCATGCGCTCGCTTACTCCAACGCCGAGCAGCGAGCGAGAATACATTCTCATTGGGCGCTGAAGCAAAAACCCAGCAAAACAGTATCAATGTCTGAGGATGTCACTGAGGACGAATTCGCCGACGACCCCGAAGTGATCAATTGCCTCTTATCGCCCGACGAGGCTCGCATCAAGGAACTCATCTGGGTGAACCAAAATAAAGACTGGCTGCGGCAACACCAAGAGAAGCTGTTTCGCAAAAAGGTCGAGGCTGATCGGCCGAAGCAGACACGACGGCGTCGCAAGCGAGCACGAATGGGTGAGGGACAGACCAGTCCAGCCAGCTCTGCTGCGGAGGCTGCCATCAGCGTGGCCAAGGACAGGGCGTTCTCCAAGCGAATCAACTACGATGCCATTCGCAGCATTTTCGACATTCCCAATGCCGGTGGTCTCGGATCGGCAGCGACAAGTCGCAAGACGAGTGCGGCGGGTAGCACGCTTGGCGCGGATGATGCAAACGAAGAGCCGGAGGAGAGTGTTGCTGGGGATGAAGAAGAAGAGGAGCAAGAGGAGCAGGAAGAGTACGGCGAGCAGGAGGAGTATGGCGAGGGAGAGGAATTCGGAGGGGGCTACGATGATGATGACGGGGAAATGGATGCCGAATATGGACTCGAGGATGAGGAGTGATTGCAAATTGGGAGATATGGTGAACTACTTCGTTCTGAGATGGGATTTAGAAAGAACGGGTCTGCTGCAGTCGGAGTTATTTGATACCCTTGCACCGTAATCTTGGATGGCGTTGGACTCGGATAGACATGGTGTTTTTAAATCAGGCTAGCCTGCGTATAATAGAACTATAAGATATGGACAATACCACATTTGCATCACGATGCCATCTCAATGCTTCTTTATTTTAAAGTCCACAACCTCTCACTCACCATGCACAGTCACGCCCTTGACAAACACACAATATTCCTATCATCCCCCGTCATAACAAACTTCTCCAACACAGTCCTCCTTGAATCATCCTCCAGCGGCGCATTCATCCCGCCCCTCTCCCTCCGCACATCCACGACCAACGCATCAAACTGTTTCCCGACCTCAAAATTGCCCACTTCCCCCTCCCACCCGACGACCTGCGCACCACCCAGCGTCGCCATATGAAACACCTCCTCCAGCGACACCGCGGCTTTCCCATCTTTTGTGTACAAATAATCTCTTGCAAAGGACGCCACGAGACTATGCTGCATGGCATTCAGCATAGAACTAGAGTATCCACCGCCTGAATCGGTGCCCAAACCAACTTTGATGCCGTGTCTAAGAAAATTCTTTATGGGAGTAGCCATGAAGCCTCCTCCTATAGTCATGTTGGCCGTGGGACAATGGGCGATTCCGCATTTTAAATCTGCGAGACGCTGCGTTTCGTAGTCCGTCATGATGGTGCAATGAGCGAGAATGGAGCGCTCGTTTAAAAGACCATAGTGCTCGTAGAGATCTGCCTCGTTTGTAAACTCCGGAAAGAGAGTTAGTGTAGCGTTTTTTTCTTACTCGGATTCATTAAAGTGTGTCTGGATAGGCATTTTGGGATGCTCTTTTGCGAGGGCGCCGAGGCCCGAAAGTAATTTTGGTTCACAGCATATTGCGAAGCGAGGGGTCAAGACGTGTCGAACTAGTTTGCCCTCTGGATCTATGTTCTTGATATGGTCGATAACGTCGCGGGTTACTTGGAGGGATTCTTCTTCGTTTTCATCGCGGTAGTAATCTGGTGCGTTGCGGGACATGTTGCATTTACCCACGAGGGCTCGTTGGCCTCTTTTTAGACAGATATCGGCGAGGATGGTGGTTGCGTGGCCGTGCTTGGAGCCGTAGTAGCTTGCTGTTGTGACGCCCTGGCGGAGCATGGTTGTGACGACGTCGTTGTAGACGCGGTGAGCGTGGGGGGCGTCTTGGAAGCGCGATTCGTTGGGGAAGGCGACTTGGTCGAGCCATTCGAGGATGTGTAGACCTTGGCCTTGGCCGCGGTGAAGCCATTGCGGGGCGTGGTGGTGGGTGTCGATGAAGCCGGGGATGAGGAGTTGGCCGTGGGTGAGGAAGCGGATGGGGAAGTCTGGGGGGAGGCGTAGAGATGAGAGGAGTGAGGGGATATTGGCGGCGGGTGTGTTGGGTTCGAGGGTGGTGATGAGGCCGGATGAGTCGATGATGAAGAGGGCGTCTTTGAGGATGGAGAAGTCAGTGGGGGATGTGGAGTGGATGATGGTGCCGTGGAAGGCTTGGGCGCGGGGAGGAGATGGCATGGTTAAAAGATTGTGAGTTGGAGACTTGAGTTGGATTCTATGATCTTGGACGAGTAGTCAACTGTGGTCGTGTGGTAGTTGGCATCTCAGATGAATGGGAGGATGAAAGCTAGCGTTGAAGCGGAGGTTGTTGGGCAGAGCAAGGCGGCGAGCTGTGCCGTGCTTACAGGCGATCAGCGACTACGAATATGAAAGAGAAAATGAACGAAGATGAGATAGATGTAAAGTACAATACACAAATGCAGTATTACTGTATATCATGCACGACTTCGTGTTTGCAAATGAACTTTAGAATAAAACCGCGACGTTTTGATGACACCAGACGTTCAGACGCTGCCTGCCGTAGAGCAGATGCCCGTGGTGAAATGCGCATTCCCGACATCACCCGCGCTTCGGCCTGGTAATTCATTTTACGACTCTGTTACACAACTTTAGAAAACAGCTGTATTTTTCGTTTGAAGGTCTTATTGCAACGGTTGGTCATCAGACACGCTCAACGTGCTTTGGGTCATGGTTTAGAAGGCAAGTGATTCCAATATGTCTGACGTGACATCTTTCACTCAACGTCTGCGGGACCCCGGAGTAGACGCCATCACTTTTGATGCGCAACATTATGTCTTGTCTTTTGTGCAACAAAAAAAACATACTCTGTCCTGGCTCCTGACGTGTCGGTCGGCTGCATTTGCAACACCTGGCTCGTGTCCAAAGTCTCAACCATTAAACACATGGACCACTTTAGACAGCTGGCACACTCTTTAGCTGCGCCATGCATCATGTAGCTACACTACCATGCTTCAATCAAAAATGCGTATATGACAGAAGATTTCGCTTGCTATGAACATAAATGAAGGATCGACTCATCCTTGAGCAACTGGAGCAGCCTCAACACTAAATCTTATCGACTGCAGCTGGAATCCAAGGCCACTGCATCCCGTTTACCCGTGCCCCTTGCCTAACTGGTGGGGCTTCAGGAGGGGTCAATCGCTTGGAAATGGCGTGTTAGTCTGCCGGCTGCGAGCTGGGAGGTGGCGGGCCACACAACTCCCGCCCGTGCTTGGCAAGCCACCGGCCAAACTTCCCGAGATGGCCTGGAATTGCCGGGCAGTAATAAGGCCCATGGTCTCCAAATGGCCTGGGAGCTCGGGGGCTGATGCGAAGCGTCGGGGGTCTCCTAGGTGTTGGCTCGGGCAAGACATCTTCCAGTCGATTACCTGCCAACGAACCTCAGCTCGATTGTCCTGAGAATGGGGTACGCGATCATCACCGATATCAACACCAGCTCGTCGCCAACATCTCCTCCGGCCTTGCCAATCTTTTTGGCAATCGGGGCTATGTACTGCATAATTGTCTCAGTTAGCGCATCAACCCCTCAACGTTGCCTGTAGCGGAATCACGTACCCAGGTCTGACACATGCCCAAGAACGAGAAGCCAATGCCAATCAGCAGTGAGCCGGTCCCTGCCAAGCCTACCGGCAGACGCCGTGAATCCTGCCAAGCGGACAGGTCATACCCGCCAATGCGAGGGCGAAAGTAAAAGTGCTCGATGAACAGAATGACGGCGAATGCCAGGGTCCAGTACCCCAATATCGAGAGCAAATTGTTAATGATGGGTTCCAGCACGTTTCGCCCGCCGTACGCCAGCGCAAACGTCACCAAGCAAAGTAATGTGCACCAGAAAAATCGAGGAACCGCCACAAAGTGCCTACCCAACAGCTGCATGCAGAGTACGCTCGAGTAGATATTGGCAATGGTGTCCCCAACTATCACCGACGTTAGTAATGAGCACAAAAAATGATTCTGTACAGTAGCATTCAAAGGGGGTCTTACGAAAAGACAGAGCAAAGAAAATACACGCAAATTTACCCCATGCATCCGGCGGGGACATGATGGCAAGGATAACGCCTCCCAAGCCGCTTCCTTCATGAATACTGGAGAGCTCCCAATTAGTGAGTATGATACCACCAAAAAGATTGCCCAGGATGCCGACAAATATTGTAGGCACGATCAGACCAACATAGGTCAACCCAAACACCAGCCATTTGCTTGTGTTTGCAGGATAGTGAACATAGTAGTCGCCAGCGATCGGGCACCAGGACGCACAAACACCGAAAATAATGGCAAAGTAACTCAAGCATGCTCCGCTGAGGTCGATGCCCGTCGCTAGACTGCGCTCGGGTGTTGGTGAAAAGTACTGGGCCGACTGTCCGTACAAGACACAGATGAGAATAAAGGCGAAGATCCACGCGTGGCGTTCGTAGTGGTGGATGATGCCATAGCCAAAAAATGACACGATAAATGCAATGAGGACAATAATGACAATTCCAACAACCAAGGCCAGGCTGCCACCTGAAACGGCGCGTAACAGCTGCCCTCCCAGAATAGCCGCAATAGTAGCGTATCCTACATTGATGACAACATTCAGGACAGCAGCGAGCTTGGATCCCCAAAGTCCTAGGGAGTACCGCGACACAGCAACCTGTCGCAGCCCTGTCAATGGTGAAAGAATCGCAGTGAATGCAGGCACAGTAGATCCAGTCAGCGTCGCCAGGATGGTCAGAACAATGGACGTGTTGACAGATATTCCGAAAATTGGGCCCAGGATGCCAATTTGAATCATGGTAGGACTGAACAGCACCGAGAACCAGAAGAATATCATCTGTATGAGTACGTGTTAGCTCTTGCCCTCATAACCTCGATATTGTTATGACTCGAAAACAACACGCACGTTTAATATTTGAGGTGGCCTGCGCTCGTTCTCAGGCACTCTCTCGACGCCCATAGCTTCAAATTTGGCAAACCGGTCAATGCGGCTTTCCAAGTTGACCAGAAACCTGAGCACCGGGTTCTTCATTCGGATACCATTGACCGTGTCATCACCAAAGTCGTGTGACCCTCCGCCGGGGGCATCTTCAATGTCCTCATTGCCCAATTTCGAGTGATGAAGTGTGACCTTTTTCTCGATTTCGTCTCCACGAGCCGCAGCCGAGCCCGATGGATTGGACGGCATGGCGATGTATGACGCGAATCAAGCCCCGAACAACCAGACAGACGAAAATGAATGAAAAGATGCAACGGCGCAGATCGCGTGAGAGTAATCGCAGAAAACCGTGATGAGCATACAGAGAAACGTGGACACCCAAAAAGGGGAAGGAGCGGCACTGTCACCAGCACGTGGATTGCTTTTCTTCTCTCCTGCACTTGGGCTTCCTGCAGGGGGACGTGGAAAAGCAACAGTCCAATGCGCTCGTCCAATGCGATTACGGACACAAAATGCAACAAAAGGAAATTCGAACGCACACCAAGACGAGAGGGCATCTCCAATTTGGTCACCGTTTGCCACGCCGCACACCTGGTTGGTGCGAGCAGCTCTCAGGCACGCTAGCACTGCATACAACGCTACATTCATGTCTCGAACACCAGCGCACCGCTCGTTCATTCTACGGCACGAACGGCTAGAGCAGCCCAAGCGTCTGGTGCGAACTTTTGCTGGGAGAGACCTGCCCCGCCATATCGTCTGATCAGCATGTAATGGCAAATCAGATTGCTTGGAGCTTCTCGGTCGGGGCCTCTCGGTCGTCCGTGTCTGTCGTCAATGCTGTCCAGATGACAGTTTCGGGGACGCACATCGTGCTTCCTCATCAAGCAACCATGTCCGAAATGACCGTCAAATTCTCCCGTGCGACGCAAGAGAAACGGCACAGCCGAATATCATGAATTAAACCTCACCGAGCCGTGCATTCACGACCAGGCCAGAAGCACCACGACTCTCCTTGCTCAAGTGTATCGTTGCCTCGAAACTTGTAACCAAAATCATTTGGTAAGCAGATCGATCCCTTAAGACGCCTCAGTGGAACCATAACTGCGTCCAGCCAGGCACAAGGGGCCATGCCAACTAGGGGCCGCGGAAACTAAAAGTGGCCCTGGGGCTGTTAGCGCTACTTTCAGCCACCGACAATGTTTGCCAACCAGCTTCCCAGTGGAAGGGCTGCCTCGCTGTTGCAACACGTATCAATATCAGGCTGTTCAGAGCAACAGATCGCCCGCAATGGCTTCCGGTTACCAATCTTCAGCCCGGACCCGAGCTGTCGCATATTACTGGTAGGGTGTTAATAGCTGCTGAACACAATCTCTGGTTCACAGCCTAGCAGGATGAAAAAACGAGGTCCCCCTTCATTAGCTCGCCAATACACGGCTTTGTCGATGGATAGAGTACGCATGTTCTGCATATCAAGACTTTGGGGATCCAATATGGTGTCTGGACGCCATACACATCTTGCCAGCGCTTTGGACCATGTTCTAGTTCAGTGTATAGCCGTGACGGATGATGAGGAGAATCTGTCGACCTTGATGGATGCTTCTATTTTTACCGGTCATTGCAGCAGCAATGCCCACGGACGTCATTGTCACAAACTCAGAAAGAGGCTCATCGGGTAAACATGAGCCATGTCAATGTGAGAGCTGATATCTAAGAGAGAACATGGATACTCAGGGACAGAAGACATCTCTACCGCCTTGACAACATTGTTCGCCAGCATCCGCGACCTGGAAATATGGCCCGTGATGGATCGATCAAGTGCCAACGATGATGTCCCTTGTCCGACGAAAAAGTTGTGACCGCACGGCTCCTGATAGGATCATAATAACATATCACGGCGTACTATTAACACAATACAGACTCTATTTGCGACATGGTTATAACAAACGACGTCAAGTTCATCGCAGGATCAGCAGGATTAGGATCCCAAGCCAGGCTTATGGTAAAATGATGCTCATATCCATGTTCTGGAGATACTGGGACGAGAATGAGGGTCTATGTCGAGTGGCTTTGCCCTCTGAAAATTGCCAACAGAAGCAGAGTTTTTCGGCGCGACTGTCGCACTAAATGATCAGGGACCCTTACATGAGCTGATGTTGGTCTGCTCTCTGAGACGACGTCAGCGTCAGTGCCACAACGGCAAATCGTCTTTCTCTCGACTACTAACCGTACCAGCGTTGCTGGCACAAACTGTAAAGGCTATTGTGAGGGCTGAAAGTGCGGAGTTTGAATCTGCCGCAGTGGACATGGCACTACTGATTTCGTCGCGAATCCTTCACAAGCCCAACTTATCTCTTTAGGCGACAAGTTTCGGATAGAAGCTGTCTCACCACATCTGCCACCCAATGTGACAGAAGCGGCTTACGCCACAGCCACTACTTTGCATGGGGGGATTGCCCTAATTGGCCTTTTTGCACCAGCGCAAACAACCGGGGCTGGGGTAAGAAAATGGTGGCTTCGAGATTGGTCGATCCATTCATGTTCATCCTCTCGTATCATTTTTAGACGGGACGATGACTGAAATCGATAGGCGCAGCATCGCATTCGCTACGTCCTCATTCAGTCTCAACTACATATCTTGCGCGACTGGCTTTCCCCTCACAAACGCGAGATACTTTGCACCGTCTGGCCAGCGCTGATCGTGCGCTAGCCTCCAGGTGCAAATGCGTCGTATCTGACTCCCTCGGCTGAAGACCGAATGACCGGAGAGCTCCATGGTCCGCGCTAGGAAAGACCTGTTGTTTCGGGAAGCAATCCTTGCTAGCAATATGTGTCGACAGCCATTGCCAAAAGCTCTGGGGGGAATTCCAGCCAATTGATGCCCCACAAGCGCAGCCTCGCATCTGATAGAGTAGCAATCTTCGACCGACGAAGCATTAGCTTCGGGGATCCCTTAGTGGTGTGAGGATTGAAGCTTTTCCGGTCAAAGTTGGATGAGCTAAGAAACGCCTAGGGCGGAATTCTTGGCCAGGTTTAGTTCTTATCCTTTGCATAGACGGGGTCGATCACTGCGGCATCCCTTGTAATGTTCTCGTTGTCTCGTGGGGGCCACGGCCCAGCATCGGCTTCTGCTAAAGAATAAAATGACAAGGGAATGAATTGTAAGGGGTACAGTAATCGAGTCCGCATTTACCATTAATTGGTAGGATGAAAGATGGCCCGGCTGGTCATGAATATGGCGCACCTACCATCCAGATACGCACTGAGAAAAGAAGGGACAAAGGAGAGTTCAGCACCTGGTCAGACTTGTGATCCGTCTTCAAATTGCCGGTACTTTTTGAGAGGTCATTCTGCCAAATCAGACTCACCACAAAACTCGGTGCAACCCGCGGTGTGTGTCTCGCTGCTGCCCTAGCATCCTGGCTTCTAGCTTTCTGACGAAAGGGACTTTTCCAGCCACGCCACTAGAATCGGTGCTATCAGCGAGTTGTATGTGTCTCTGGGGTAGCATTTTGTGGCCATCGCCGCAACAGTCTAGCTCTCTTTTCTGAGTGACCCATCCCATAAAAGATTGGCGCTCGCCATCGACGCTGGCAATTCACCTCAATCCGTTCAACGAGACTGCCAGCAGCGCATCAAAACATCGAAATCGACATCGCCAGTGCCTTCGCAAACGCAACCGGAGCCTTCTCATCCGTCGGTCGCGGATCAGCCGGATTCCTTTGCCTCGCCGCCACTGCCAGCATTAACCCGACCTGAAGCTGCACGACAGGAATGCCAGAGCTGACCCCTCCGCTCGGGAGTGAGGTCAACAAGTCAGGCTCAAGATGGCCGACTCGCAGACCATAGAGTCATGGACATGGTATGGCTTTGCCAGCCTGTTCACCATCTGTCGATTGTATGACGCTCTCCCTTCTGGTGCCCCGTCTCAATGCGATCGCACTTCCCCATAAGTGTGACGACGACGGGTGCGCGCATCAGCACACACGACAGCTAACCTCCTTCGCAGCATATCTCGTTCAATTCGACTCGGAGGAGTTCGATTCTTTGAGCTGGAAGATTATGTGATGATGCTTGCATTTGTAAGTTGCCGCCGCCGTGTCAAAGCACGGCGCGAGTCCCTCAATCGTCCTTCGTCCCATTTTTCCGCCGCCAGCCCTGCATATTACCTGTTGCCGTTGCCGAGATTCATGCCGCTAACTTCTTGGCGATCTTCCCGCACCGACACTACAGGGCTTCTATACCAATGTGATAGTATGGGTCTACATTCAGCAAGCGCACCCCGACACCAATATTCTTCCGCCAACGGGGACCGAGGGAATGAGTAGTGACGAAATTAATGACCGAATCTACGGCAGCAAGGTCACTTTTGTCATTGAGGAGTCCTATGGTGGTGCTGCAGATGCTGTGCAAAGTTTGCATGTGCTTGCTCTTCCTGAAATTGACGTGAGCGAACTAGATACCACAACCCTTGGCCCGTGCCTCGACTGACTCTCGGTATGCAGATCCGGCTTGAAGAGACGACAACTTCTGGTCAAGTGGTTACTCGGCTACGTGATTGCGGGATGGGTGGTGACAGAAGTCTTCTTCTTTGGCTACTGGTGTCGGCCGTTCATGGACTATTTCCGTGTATACGGAGAATTCACGTATGTTCGAGACGGGTTGGTTTTGAACAAGAAAAGTGTGCCCTTGCTAACAAAAGCGGCGATGTTGATTGTAGCCGGATGCACGACGTCTCAAACGCATTTGATGATGTCGTTTGCCTTCAACATCACATCTGACCTGCTCATGCTGGCAATACCCATACCCATGCTCCTCCAGACTCAGCTACCGTGGAAGCAGTATGTCATCACCGCATAAACACATCGCAATCCCATCGCGACTGACAATTGATGTGCAGAAAAGCTACTATTTGCGGAATATTCGGACTGGGCATCTTTGTGGTACGTTCGCACTCTACGATTTCCGAGTTCCAAGACCATCCTAGAGAACCATGGGAACACCATTATGTAGCACAAGGAAGAAGAAGCTCTAGATGTGTCAATCTAGATGTGTCAATCTAGATGTGTCAAGACATGTAGCTGACGAAACTACCAGATCCTCGCCTCTACCCTAAACCGGTACTACTGCTTCGCCCACCCAGAAAGCATCCTTTGGATATTCTGGTACGTCTGCGAAGCCAGCACCGCCATCATCGTCACCAACGTTCCGCATTGCTACGCTCTCCCCCGCAAAGTCTTCAACCTAGGCGCATTCGGCAACCTCGTCGGCAGCATCCTCAAGACGAAGACGAGGCGCACCCGCCAGGGCAAATACGGGGGGAACAGCGGCCTCGACCGAAACAAATTGTCCGACCGAGGCAACCGAAAGGGGAAACCGAGCGCAAGCGAGAGCACGGAGAACTTTGCGAATACTTCCTCAAAACCCGGGTCTACGCTGCAGATATGGCAGAGGAGCGAGTACAGCGTCAATGCGAATGATACGAATGACTTGAATCTCGAGGACACGGAGTTACAGACCATATGGGCGGGGGGGATGGGTACAACGGCAAAAGTCGAGGTTGATCGGAGTCAGACTCTAAGTCATCATTCTAGTGAAGCTACTGCGTCGAGGAAGTAAGATTCTCGGGGCTTGTTGTCTTTTTTTCCATCCGAAGCGTTATCGGGTGGCTTTACGAACTGGTGTTATCTTTGAGCGCGCGATCTTTTCTTACATTTTTT